>CM040189.1:2232500-2317500 GCA_022606455.1 Callitettix versicolor | reverse complement strand
TATCTTGGAATCTTATTCTTTCGTCTTTGGTAACCACCTTAGCAGTTTGGTCAAGCAGTGAATTTTCTGTAATTTTTAATTCTATTAGGTCTTTTTCAATTTCTTTAAACCAGTTCGGTTTTGTTTTACGATTATGGAAAAAATCAAACACTTGTTTCGTTAATCTATTAGAGTTCATTCTAAGAAGATGGCCATAAAAATTTATTCTCCTTTTTCTCATAGTATCTGACAGTTTTTCAATTTTCTTGTAGAGAGCTTCATTTCTTATATATACTAACTTATTATCCTGAAATTTTGTTCCTATAATTTTTCTTAAGATTTTCCTTTCCGTTATTTCAAGCTTTTCTATCTGGCCTATGCGATTCATGGTTAATGTTTCTGCTGCGTACAGTGCTTCCGGCTTGATCACTGTTTTATAATGTTTAATTTTGGACCCCCATGAAAGGGATTTCTTATTGTATGTTTCTTTCGTCAATTGGAAGGCCAATTCAAGTTTGTTTTTCCTGGATTCCATTGCCTTGCCTTCATCTGCATTCCAACTAATCCATTCACCAAGATATTTGAACTCTTTTACAATTTCTATTTTCTGTTCTTGGATTTTAAGGTATTTATTTGGGTATTTGTTGTTTGTCATGATTTTGGTCTTTTCAAAAGATATGTATACCATGTCAAAAGATATAAAGACCAGTGAAGGTCTTATTATACTGGAACAAATTATTGCTTTTTTAAACCTATTAAATTCAATTTTGTTTAATTAAAAAAAATCAGACCATCTTATCACAAATCGAAACAGAACACCATGCTTCTAATGATGGCACTTTTTACTTTTTTTTGCCTTTTCCAAGCTTTTAGTTATATCCCAGTAGGCTACTTGCCATAAAAATATTAAAAAAATATTTAAAAATATATAAAAAAAATATAAAACAAAATATAAAAATGTATGCGGTTTACAAAAATATTTCGTGATGAAAAAAATGTATAACTCTGTTATTTCCAATTTTGAACTTACTTATTTTAAAATTTTTATGATTTAAAAGCATTTTTATTTTTCATACCAGTATGGGCACAAGGAGTTGTTCATTTTTATTAATTTTAAATGAGTGTTTACTTTAAATTTGTGAAATATAAACAATGAATAATGTTTATAAGGCGCTATGTTACCAGTTGTAATGCAACATTGTTATTTAGAAAAACAGAGACAAAAGACAAAAGGTTTCCCACAGCATTGCTTACATTTATGTTCACAAACGGAATAACAACAATATTACCTGAAACAATGTCTGTTCCGTAGGCTATTAAGATTCCTTGTATTGCATATTTGGATTTTTTTGTGTTTAACGTCCGACTGTTGTGCACTCTTGGGCTAATGCAGACGATGGGATGATTTATAGCGTATGAAAATGCCAAGCCCTGGCCGGGAATCGAACCCGGATCCTCGGGGGGATGTTAGTACACTATCAACTAGGCCACCGAAGCGGCTGCATATTTGGAGTGATATCAATTTATACTTGTCAGTTTGTGACTACCAACGTGTTTTAACACAGAGTAGACAAAATTTCGTTAACGAAGTTTTAAATTTAATGAGTATTTTGTAACGCGTTTCGCCTGAGTTTTTAATATTTTTTTTAATGACGCTTTCGTCCCAAACACACACACACACACACACACACACACACTTTGGAGTGAGTTCTGTTTATGCAGTTTAAACTTTCACGTAATTCAATTATTTTATTTATTTAATGTAAATACACATATTATTTGAATTTCTGTATTTGTTCTGCTGTTGTCTCTTACTGTTTATGATATTTATTTCAACTGTAACAATGGTCGTACTTTTTTCCAATCCTTGGAGTCTTGTCCAAATTGGTTCCTGTTTATGATGAATACTTTCAATGTTATCGGCTGCGGTGTTGTATCTTTAACTGCTGAAGATCGTCCCTGTGCCTTCTGGATTTTTTTTTTGTGTTTAACGTCCGACTATTGTGCACACTTGGGCTAATGCAGTGCAGACGATGTGATGATTTATAGCGTATGAAAATGCCAAGCCCTCGCCGGGAATCGAACCCGGGTCCTCGGGGTGAAAGCCTAGTACTCTATCCACTAGACCACCGAGACGGCTCATGTGCCTTCTGGTGTAAACAGTATCACATATCAAGGTAGTTTAAAACACTTAATTACAAACTTTTACATGAACATTAAAATTATTACGATCAAAGTGCATTTCTTTTAATAAACATACATAAAACTTGAATTTTCGATGCATTATTTCAAAAATTTTGCGGGAGAAAAGGGGTTTTCGAATAAAAAAGTCAAGAATTAAACTATGCAAAGATCGTTGTTAAATCACCTGATTTATTCTAATATATTCACCATATCTTATTAAACTACACCTTGTTTCTTTCCTATATCTTTGATGTTTTGAATCTTTGTCTAATGTTTGAGCTGCGAGAATGGCAAGTTATTTACTCCATATAGGTTGTCTTTTATAATTAATATTAAGTTGTGTTACGTAAAACCGATTTTCTGAAAAATAAAAATGATATTGAAAAACGTGTTTTTGGAATTAAACCGCTTATAAAATTTAGGTAACATGATGTCGTTCCTGTATAAACATGTTTGTCAGATTTAAAATGGCGTTTATGTACTGGCCTACACTTTGAAAGTTGTTGTTTTCCAATGGCTTCCGCTGGCTCACGCCTTTGATCTTGCTTCCCAGTAGAGGCCAGGGAGGTCTCTTCTTCTCTGCTTCTCTTCATCTAATTTTCTGCAGACCAGGAGATGGTCCTTGTTCATGATGGTGTCTGGGCATTCACGCAATGTGCAGTTGTCATAGTTTAATATCTTAATTTTCTTCAGGTGTTCATTCAGACAGTCGAAAAAGCGCGACAGATGTCCTCCTCTGGAAGTCCTTGACCTTCCCATAAAGTCGAATACATTCTCATAAGGCTTGTTCTTTATGTCTTCCTTGACTTTGTAAATTCAAGATAAGATGTTCACTTCAGTGCACTAATCCTAGCCTCCAGTGTGAGCATTCTTTTTGGTTTCTGCACTATAAGGTTTCCTCGTTTGGCCAGCTTGTCTGCCCGCTCATTCCCTTGTATGCCTACACGTGACGGGATCCACTGCAGTACCAATTCCTTGGTAATGTGTTTAACTATTTTGTATTTCTTCTGGATCGATTCTATCATAGAGCCTGCAGATGTGTTGTCAGCAATTGCTTGTAATGTTGATTTAAAGTCAACTAATATCACTATGTTATTATTCAACCATGGCCTCGTTATTATTTGCCTCAATGCCTCATCGATTGCAAATAACTCCGCCTCAAAAACGGTGGCGTCCGAGCTTAATGCAAAGTAGTGAGAAAAATGCTCACAGAATATCCCCGCTCCTGTTTCACTCTTTGATTTTAGATCCGTCAGTGTGTATTCGCTTTAAATTCATTTTAAAAGTGTAATGCTGAAACATGTTGTGTTTTTAAAAAAATATAACATTTTATGTTTTAATTTAAGCACTTTCTTAGCAACGACTGTTTTTGAGTTTTACTTTTTTTACAGTGCGTATACTTGACTTCAAAACTGTTTTTCAAAATTCAATCAAAACAATTGAGTGTGAAGTTTCGACTACAAAGTTTTACGAAAGTTACAAAAAAGTAAAAAACAAAATTTTATAATTATCTTGAAACACGTTTGCGTTCAGTGTCGTAGATTGAATCTTGCGGAAACTAGTTTCACTATAAAATAAGATTAGTTTACTTAAACCAAAACCAAAGAAACACGTTTGCGTTCAGTGTCGTAGACTGAATCTTGTTGGAAACTAGTTTCACTATAAAATAAGATTAGTTTACTTAAACCAAAACCAAAGAAACACGTTTGCGTTCAGTGTCGTAGACTGAATCTTGCGGAAACTAGTTTCACTATAAAATAAGATTAGTTTACTTAAACCAAAACCAAAGAAACACGTTTGCGTTCAGTGTCGTAGACTGAATCTTGCGGAAACTAGTTTCACTATAAAATAAGATTAGTTTACTCAAACCAAAACCAAAGAAACACGTTTGCGTTCAGTGTCGTAGACTGAATGTTGCGGAAACTAGTTTCACTATAAAATAAGATTAGTTTACTTAAACCAAAACCAAAGAAACACGTTTGCGTTCAGTGTCGTAGACTGAATCTTGCGGAAACTAGTTTCATTATAAAATAAGATTAGTTTACTTAAACCAAAACCAAAGAAACACGTTTGCGTTCAGTGTCGTAGACTGAATGTTGCGGAAACTAGTTTCACTATAAAATAAGATTAGTTTACTTAAACCAAAACCAAAGAAACACGTTTGCGTTCAGTGTCGTAGACTGAATGTTGCGGAAACTAGTTTCACTATAAAATAAGATCAGTTTACTTAAACCAAACCAAAATAAGAGTTCCCGATAACAGCGTATCACGAAAGAACGGTAAATCACCGGACGGGAGGAAGGGTTATGTGTCGGGATATATATTGTGCTTTAGGCCAAAGGGAGATTTATTTTTGTTTACTTTCTTTCCTTGCGCCGCGACTGTGAGTTGGTACATAAACATCCGCCCACCCTGTCTCAACAAATATCCAGTGTTGTGTTTTGCTAATACACTGTAATTCCTCGCAATCTACGGAAAATGCAGACATCCTTAATTTTATCCGAAGTCAGTTAGGCTTAGTCTTTTTCGTTACGTTTGTATGTCGCGTGAGAATAACAAGTTTAGAAAAAAATAATCGAGATACGTTTTAAACGACGTTTGTTCGTTGTTGCATTATGTACGCGTAGAATTGTCAATTCTACTTCAAATTTTGAGTTTCTACTAGAAAAAACTAGATTTGAGCAGAAACGTTTTGAAGAGAAGCAAATGAAATTCAGTCTGGTAAAAAAAAAAAAAAAAAATGAAAATCGTAAAATTGCACAATCTCTTAGAACATTACTTTCAATAACGTTTCAGTAATTCTTATCGGTTTATAAGAAAATATTTATTATAACATGTTATGCTTTTATAAAATACAGTTAAAGGATTAAATATATCACTATGTTCAGTATAATGGTCTGCCTTCCCTAGCTTCGTCAATTCTACTTTCGTTGACGCGTTTCGGAGATCCTCCATCTTCAAAAACTATATCTTTACTGAGTTTTGGAAGATGGAGGTTCTCCGAAACGCGTCAACGAAAGTAGAATTGACGAAACTAGGGAAGGCAGATCATTATACTGAACATAGTGATAATAATCCTAGCAGAAAAGAAGAAGAATATAAAAAGAAGATGAAATATATCACGTTACAAATAACATTTACATAATTAATGAATATAATTACTCGCATATATTACTCACATATTTGTTTTGTTCGTTAATCTAATTGTAAAATCACCAAACACAATTTTCCACAGAATGGCAGAATATTTACGAGAAACCTAACTTTATTTTATCCCATAAACATAATGTTCTGTTATATCATAATTCTCAAACACTAATGGAAATATGAAGCTCTCCATTTCCTTCCGACATCTTTCTTCTGTCCTACTTAACTAGCTTTATACTTCATTAGGCTAATAAATCAATTAAAATAGCCATTATTCAGCGTGTACCTGCAGCATTACGTTGTAATTAAACAAGTTTTAACAGGGCGCAATAAATAACCGACTAATCCATTTAGTTGTAATAAAATCTTCAGAAAGTACGATTATTATTCAAATTATAAATATTAAAAGTGTTACTAGGGAATGTTGTTGTGTTTGCCATTAAAATTACTTCTGTATGATCATTTGGCATTGTTTCTTTGTCTTATGTTATTCGAACACTTGGAAGTTTATTGACAGTTTATAGTTGAGTGCAACAATAGGGAGGTGTTGGGAAAAATAATGAAAAAACAAAGACGATCATTAAAGAAACCGAAATAGCATACATAACACGAACTCACGGTATGGAATCAGAATAATTCTAAACTGGCGGAAATTAACGTTCATCTTCTTTGAACTATTGAGCAGGATAACGTCGCTTTGTACTTATGTCAGAGATCATTGGGGTTGCATCGGTATTAAGAAAGCTAAATCAGTGTTTTTCCTTAGTTTACGCCCTCATTGGAGCACTAATCAGTCCAATCAAGTCCAACATCGCTATTGAGAGACTAGCGTTTCAGCCTCTTCTTCCGTTCCCAAAATGTCTTCATCCTGTCCGACCTGGCTGCCCTTTGTTCGTCAGTTATGGTATAGGTCTTTCGTTCAAATGTTGTTAGCTTGAATCGCAGATATTTATTCCTTAGAATCCTCTTCTCTGCTCTACCTTCAATTTGAGGCACCGTCAAATTTAACTCTTCTAAATCACTCTGGATCTCTTTGAACCAATTACTCTGCGTTTTAATCTTCCAGAAATAGCTAAATAGCTGTTTCACCAGTCGGATTTCTGGAAGGCGTGCTGTATGGCCGAAAAAAGCAATTCTCCTTTTCCGCATCGTGTCTATTATTGACTCATTTTCTCGATATACCACTTCATTCGGTAGTAATCTCCATTGGCCATTTACTTGAATGATTGTTCTGATGATCCTTCTATCTGCTTTTTGCAGTTTATTCAAGTTGATTTAATTTTCAACTTGAAGAGTGTTTCACTAGCATAAGTTGCCTCTGGTTTAACAACGTAATTATAAACAGTGTTTATTATAAGAAGTACGACCTTTTAAAAGCACTGCTGATCTTTAATATAAATACATTTTAATTTCTAAAACCCTCATTGATTTATCTACTGAAGTTGAGGGGATTTGGATTCACAGAAGAAACACACTGACGACTGGAAGCCCTTGAAATCTGACTCTATGGTATAATGTGTTAAGAATGAACGAGTGGAGCACAATTCTAGGCTTCGAATGCCACAAAATTTGCTAAAAGTTTTAGCGCAATGAGAACGAAATTATGAAAAAGAATCGTTTCAGGAATAAATATTGTAAAAGTATTTAAAACTGTATTGAATGAGGTGAAGAGAATAAGAAACAGATTCAAGGTAGCATGGTGTTATTAGTAAGTAGGTCAACTGACACTCAGCCCAAAGTTTTTCGTCAACAGTTTTGAAGTTAAAGATAGTAGTGATATATAGTCTATCTTCTTAGGAGAGTTGAAAGATTTCTTTCTTAGATCTTCGTTTGTCATAACTTTTCCAGTTTTTGAGTCCGCAATCCTTCAAGTACAATTTTCTTTTCGGTTTTCCTCCTTTTCTAGAAGTTTTATGAGGATCTTCTTCCTTAATCCTTATCGAATGATCCACATTTCCTAAAAGTATTCTTTTAATTTGCCTTTTAGGTCTAGTGACATTGAAAGTTCTCTATCTACGTTCTTTTGTTTGTTTTTAAAAAAATTTAAGCCCTCAGTGGAGCACGTTTAGTCAATTTTGGTTCTTTTGGGCTTTCAACTTTGGTTCTTTTAGGTTTTTGAGATTCTCCCAATACTTTTTCAGTCTTATAGATCTCATTAGTCTAACTTCCTCCGAGTAAAAGGCTCCTCTTTGTTCCTTCTTTAAATTTTAATCTAATGTTTTTATCCCTAAGGATTGGTTTTTCCCTTCCTTCTTTCAGACGTTCCTCCGTTATCTCTAATTCTTTTAGGTCCTGTTCCACTTCCTTAAGCCACTCATTCTTTACTTTCATCTTGAGTTGGTAATTTAGGAGTTTCTTCGTCAGTCTTTCTTCCGGTAGCCTTATTAGGTGTCCATAAAAGGCCAGTCTCCTCTTTCTAATATTATCTAACAGATGTTCATTATCCTGATAGATGGCTGAACTTGGCAGCAGTCTGTATGTTCCTTCTACCGTGTGTTTTTTGTTGATAATGGTTCTCAATATTTTCCTTTCCACTTTTTGAAGCTCCTCTGTTCTGTTTCGGCTTCTTAGATTAAGTCACTTCCGGTCTTGTGACCGTATTATAATGTCTGATTTTCGACTTTACGGAAAGCGACTTTTTCCTATACGTTCCTCAAGTTAACTTTAGGGCCTTCTTTAATTTGTTCGTTCTATTTTTTATTGCCAGTTTTTCGGCTATGTTTCTAGTGATATTTTCTCCCAAATACTTAAAATTATCCACTATCTTTATTCGTTCGCCTTCTATTTTTATATACTTTTGTTCTGACTTTTTAGTCGGCATTATTTCCGTCTTTTCGAAGGATATTTGTAAGCCTACCTTTCCTGCTATGTTCCTACCATGTGTTTTTTATTGATAATGATTCTCAATATTTTTTCTTTTGTTTGTTTACTATAATCGAAAACCATTTAAAAATACCAGCTTTTGGATTTAAAATTTGATGTATTTTTTGTTTAAATTTTGACAAGCTGCTCCTAACCAAAACATTTTTAATGTTAATATTTTGTACTGGAAACATAACAACTGTAAATATCCCTCGCTCTGTAAGATTTACGACGTTTAAATGTTTGAATGTAAATGTAGAAACAATGAAGCGCTCGTTGACAGTTTTACTGGGCCCAATGTTCACAAATAGGTGACTAATTGCTTGAAGCGAGTGCGGAGAGACGGGCCGACTATTAACTTGTAGCGGGAGGAATTTGTTGGAAAGTTGTTTCTTTTTCGTCGGTGGAATTTATTTCGAGAACACTTCAAAATTATTTTTGTCGGGCTCTTTATAATTAGTTGACAACGAAAGCATAATTTAAACTGCTCATCGTTGAAAACCAATAAAAAAATAAAATTTCCAGAAAAAGTGTATCTTGGTAGAAAATAATAATAGATTTTCTAATATTAAATACGAAATTGGCTTAAATGACATTTAAACGATAATTATTTCAATGACAGACAATAATAAACAGCTTATGTAATTTTAAAAACAGCTGTTAAGTAATTACAACCAGCTTAAGTTGTATTATTTTAAAGACGTTAAGGAAATTTAATATTTAATAACCTATTATTCCAATATAAAATATAAAAAATTCAAAACTATTTTAGTTTTGTCCTAATTATGGCTTTTATGGACAATTAGCCTATAAAAAACAATATTTTTCAGTTTTTTTTACAGAAACTCAGTTATTGTATCAGTTATCGTAATGATAAGCAATCGCGACAGTATCGCTGATATGATAGAAGCCAAATTCCAAAAGTATTTTCTTTATCTTAATTTTTTTAAAAATTCTGATATATTATGAATCATTCGTGATTTCATCATGATTTTATTATCATAATTAGCATTAGCCTTAAAATCTTTATGTATTGGCGTTTAAAACTATTAAATTACATTGAAACTACGAAAATAACGAAATCAGACTTACAAAAATCTAAAGACAAAAATGTTACGAATTTTTAAAGATTTTAAGTGGCCGCCATTTTGAAACTATTGAACGATTTTTTTAACTTGTTTAAGCAGTAGCCAAAATCGATTTTTTTTGTGTTAACACACACACACACCTCTGTTTATTTATATACCAGGATTGGCGCTCTTTTCAATTTTTTTCGGGCCTTGGTCGTACCAAGATGTTCCAATTGCTTATTTTCCAATGGAAATTCAATTCAATAAAACAGATTTAAAAAAATGATATTAAACGTTCTCCATTTTGAAAACACTTAAAATTATGATTTTCGTACACTGATAAAAGTTATATAAAATACTTTAGAATATAACGAATTTTAATTGGTAAAATACTTA
Source organism: Callitettix versicolor (assembly GCA_022606455.1). Classification (NCBI taxonomy): domain Eukaryota; kingdom Metazoa; phylum Arthropoda; class Insecta; order Hemiptera; family Cercopidae; genus Callitettix; species Callitettix versicolor. The sequence continues at coordinate 2,307,862 of CM040189.1, read as the reverse complement.
GAAAATATTTTTAAAAAAATCACAAAATTTCAAATAGACGGAAACTTAACCTAACCTAACCTCACTTTGGTATTACGAGTATATGCGGACTACTTTGAAACAAGTATAGTATCTTTACTATTCCACTTAATTAAAAATAAGGAAACATAACCAGACGTTTTGTAACATGGTATAAAAACACCGAGTTTATTTCAGTTACAATTTTTAAAGACGCTTCTAAAAGTGTTCTAGGAATTGGTAATCTGGGTTTGACAATAGCCTCAAAATTAGTTAATTAATAAAGATCCTTGATAAAGATCAATGAAACTACTTATCTTTGAGACGCCAACAAAATTAGATTGCAGCTAAAATTAATTTCCAAACAATGTTATTAAGTTCAGTGTTTGATATTTAAAAGGGAATTATAATATCACTTATGAAATTGCCTAAACGTAAATTAATGGAGAGTAAACGAAAAATATTTAAATATAAAATGATAGTAAACAGCTGAGTGACTTGAACAAACTGCATATAAAAATAATCCACCAAATATTCGAGGCAAGAAAACAGTACTGCTGCATTCCTGTATGCTAAATTTAAGGTTATGTTTATTTCAATTGTTAAAAGCTTTTATTATTATTATTTGCATATAGACCCTGTTGGATCACACAAAGCACTCCGACTCATGTCTTGTTCCTTCTAATCTTCCACACCTCCCTCATCCTGTCCCCATGGATCCTCTTCCGCTCCTCCGTCCATTTTGCCCCTGCTCTCTTTGGGATCTCATTCTCTGGATCTTTCACCCGAGCATCTTTCTCCTGTATGCGTTCCTGCCTTCAATGTCCGTTGAGTCTATTTCTGCGTCATGTAAGTCTATTCTGACTTGTGTGATCCACGACGTTGTTGATTTGACTCTTTGTATATACTTAAGGATTCTGTTGGCAAGTCTCGTTGTTGGGAGTCTACTGATGTGTCCATAGAATTGAAGCCTCCATCTTCTGATATCTGCTGACAGGTTCGATATCTTATTACTTGCACGAATCATTTTGTTTGTAATCTTGAAGATCCAGTGTTTCCACTGGGATTTTTAGAACCAGGGATTGTTAGTTCCTGGAGCGTTACGTACAGCCGCATCCTCTGGATGAACAGACGCTGACCAGGTAGCCGGTGGTTGCCACTACAGACGCACCCCGGATTTCGGTGTTCTTGGTTCATCCGCCTTCTTTGCCGTTGAGAAATACATTTTCATCCGCCATTGAGCCCGTTGACCACTTCACTGATTTTTGTCCACCCTGGGTATATTATTTCCCCAGTACCCCCCAACCGAAATTGGCGAGCATCCCTATCACCAGATCAGCAACTGACACGGGTAAAAGCTTTTATGACGTAAAGTTTTATTTTATCACTATGATGTATGTGGTATCAGTGTTTTGGGAGAGAGATTATCTCTAAATGTTGCTTCCAGTAAGTAAATTATTTTTGATATTCCCTTATTATAAAAACGATATTGTAGAAATCTGTAAACAATTTGTGGATTAAATTATTTCAAAAATTTGGTGAGGAAATAAATTTTGGACATAACAGCTAGATTCCCAATTTGTTTGGCAATTTAAGAGTAGTTTTCATAAATCAAGAAGAAAATTCTCAAAGTAAGCTTTAACAATTTATGGTTATTATTAACTGAAAATAGCCATTTAAATTCAAATAAAACGTATCGGTTAGGATCTACGAGCCCTTTTAATTTATAAAATAATGTGAACATGTTTACGTGAATTTTGCTAAATATTTCCTCTAGTTATACACACTTTAGGCGTATAAAGTTTGCATATTAAAACGGAAGCAAACGCAACCTACATCAAATTGGCAATTGAATTCCACATATTGAATTAATTAGGCCCAAAGTTGCTTGTCACGTTTCAATCCGCTAAAGGTTATGTTTGCTTTGAACCCTGAAAACTGCGCGCATTGCCGGGGGTGTGAGAAAGGGGTTGATCGCAACTACAAAGTGAAAATAAAGCCGGATGTGTGACACGCGTAATTAGGGAGTCGCGAGCTGTTGTTCCTTTAATTTTGTGAAAGGAAATGTTACCTTTGAAATGGCTCTAAACATACTCGCCTGAATGCTAATTAATTATCGAATTTAAGGTAATCAGGAATTTTTTTAAATAAGTCACTGCTCACTATTTTATGACGATAAATTAATTTATAATCACAAATTGACTATTTATCGTTACACTTTACATTATTAGTAAATTTTTATTGGAAAATGAGCTTTTGGAGCGGCCATCATGGTAAGACTCAGACCCAGGACTATGAAATCGTAACCCTCTAGGTAGATTACTTGTTGAGGGGTTACACACACACACGCACGCACAAACACGCGCGCACACACGCAAACGCACACACACACACACACACGCACACGCACACACACGCACGCACGCACATGCGCACTCGCACACGCACGTACACGGACACAAACGCACACACTCACACGCACGCACACACGCGCCCACATGCCCACACGCACACGCACACACGCCCACACGCACACACGCGCACACGCACACACACGCACACACACACGCACGCACGCACATGCGCACTCGCACACACGCACACGCACGTACACGGACACAAACGCACACACGCACACGCACGCACACACACGCACACACGCACATGCACACACACGCACACACGCACACGCACACACACACACACACGCACACACACACACACACACGCACACGCACGCACACGCACACACACACACACACACACACACACACACTCGCGCACACACACACACACACACACACACACATGCACACGCGCGCGCACATATATACACACACACGCACGCACGCGCGCGCACACACACACACACACACGCACACACGCACGCACGCGCACACGCGCACACACGCACACGCACACGCATACACTTTAAAAACCTTAAAATATAACATTTTATTTATGAATTTTTGAGCGTAATCAACCTTAAAAGTCTGTATAAATTAAATTAAACTAAATTGAAACGAATTTTACCGCAGTCAGTGTAAAATTTAACTACGTTTTCATTTTAGTGAATTTTAAAGTTTAAAGCGATAATTTATGCAGATTTTATTGTTTTGTTGTGTTTGTGAAGTCAGACTTCAAACATTGTAAAAAAGTGTTAGAAATTTGCTTCCATCAGCGTGACAGCTGCGTGACAGTTGCGTGCGGTAATAATTTACGTTTTTAAAATGAGAAACGAATTATCGAAATAAATTTTTATAAAATTTCTTTTCGACAACCCCTAAACGAAAATGAACTTTGAGTACTGTTAGTTTTTCTAAATTCTCTATCTAATCGTTAATTTAAAATTTGGTACATTGGTTCATGGGTTTAAATTGTGTTTTTTTAAATATTTTATGGTATTTCTTAGACAGAATTTTTTTTATGGGGAGAATGCGTGATACTTTGGGTGATTGTGGTTATCATTCGAACCAAATTTAAATAATTTTGAACGTGAGAAAGTTCATAAAAATATGCATAATTTAACTACAAAAAAACCTTCTTTTTGATTTAAAGTCTACACTTTATGCCAGTTTAACTAATGGAGACGCGGTATCGATGTAATTAAAAGGAAGCAGCAGTAACTAGACGCGAACCCTCTCTATCCTTTTTTAATCTTAACGAGCTTCTGATTTTAAGGTTTTTTAAAGTAAGCAATAAAGACATGTTTCATTGAATAATGATATGATTTTTTAAAAAGAAATGTGAATGTGACTAGCATTAATTAATCATTGTATTTTAGGAAATATATAAACATAGTCGTTATTTAATCCACTACTAATAAGCCCTTGCAACCATAAGTATAACATTGTACAGCAGGAAGTATTGTATAGCAGTGTTACACAGTACCTCTTAAAAAACAAGAAGTCTTTAAATTACGTAATTTAATATAATACCATCGGATGGAATTTACTATAACACACTACTCCTTAATTCAATACTATACATATCTTCCAAAGTAAAACCGGTGCAAGGCAAATGTTGGCCTATTATATGCACTTCTATTAAACTACACCTAGTTATATTTAATACTTTTATGACCTGTTAATAAAGCAATGTCATTAATTATAATTAGCTCATTTAATACCACAAGCCTTACATTGTTCTACTTTCGTATAAGATCTAACATAGCGCCTTGTTGAAATATTTACAAACGAAACCAACTATAACTGTATTTCTCATTACATACATAAAATAGGCTACAGTATTTACTGTTTACTACAAGCAGAGTGTCTGCTTAATTACATTTACACATTAGAACTGACCTAGATTGTCTTACCTATTCTACTTTCAAAACTGATACGGTCAATAATTATTTAAGTCTTCGATACAGTATTAATTTAAATATTACATTTAACGATTTTTTCAGACAGCTCTTTTGATACACACACAAATATTTCTGTCACACTTTCGCTGCACTCTCACGGGTACACTTTATACTGCTTCTGGAATTTTGTTTATAGGTTTTTTCGATTTCAAGTAGGTTTTATTTATCATAACGGAACTTAAAATGGAACTTATGTGGCGTGAGAATACCTTGGTCCGACGAACCTGTAGGCAACCCTCGTATGTAGTTTCAATAACACGTGTAATGTTTGGTACAAAATCTACAGGCATGCCTAGCGTAATAATATATGAAATACGATTGTATATTTTTTTAAATGTAGCCTTGATTGAATGCATTTTTATGTACAAAACTGTATGAATACGTTTATTGATATTGTGCAAACTTATGTTCTCTAATTGTTTTTGCCGGAGAAGTGATTACGCATTGCAAAGTATTATTGGAAATATATTCAGTGTTCAATAAATTGAAGGAAGACTAATGGCACCGACAGTTTAATTAAATGCTTTCATGCACACTGAAATATTACGTGATCATCTTTCAATAATCCATATTCATTGTTACAGGTACGTGCTACACTGTGTACGGACGAAACATTACTATAAAAGTAAGTACGTGATTTTATTTTTCTCTTAGTATATTCTCCTGTATATTTTAATAAAACAAAATGTGTGTGTGTGTGTGTGTGTGTGTGTGTGTGTGTGTGTGTGTGTGTGTGAGTGATATGTACAGCCAAAACTATTGTACTCGGAGATATGAAAATTTTAACGTAAGTGGTTAAATCCAAAGAAGGTTGGACAACATCTTGAAGCCAGATGTTATAATTTCGAATTATATTTAATATTTTTAATTATATTATATTAAATAATTAATTATATTAAATATTTAATATTATATTAAATTATATTAAATATTTAGCTTGAATTATATTAAATTGAATTATATTAATTGAATTGAATATATTGAATATTTATTATATTAAATTATATTATATTTTTATTATTATAATTGTATTAAATATTTATTATATTAAATAATTGTATTGAATTATATTAAATATTTAGCTTGAAAACGAATATTTAGCTTCTACATCGGTTTATATAGAAAAAGTTTTAAATATTTCGTAAATTTTCAGATATTTAAATATCTGAGTTTGTGTTTAAACACAGTATTTAAACACTAAGTTTGTGTTGAACGCTTAAAAATAAAAAAAACGAAAAATTGGAAAAAACGACAGCCAACGGTTTATCTCGGAACATTTATTTTAAAACAAAAATATATATAAGAGCGTGATGCGTGACGGCAAACTGAATTTTTTTCCCGTGCAAAACATACATCCATACCCCGCCATAAGGAGTATTAACTTCAAAAATCTTACACACACGTCGTTCGGGCTTTATACTCGTACCTCGGTACAAAATTTCAAAGAATAGGTAAATGCATTTGGCCAAAACTGTTTAAAAAACAAGCAAACAAACAAACACAAACAAAATGCCGAACTGTCGAGTTGAAACAGAGATCTCGCTTCGCTCGTTCAATTATGTATTTCTACTCCCTTGAGTTCAGCGTTTATAACTGTGCAATTTTTGTGTTTAGACATAATCCTGAGTCTTTGCTTCCTTCATACAGGCTGCTTCCATTATGAGACTGTTCTTCGCATTTCGATAACTTACAATATTCGTGCTAGAATTTGCAGCAACCAATTACTAAATAAATAGGCAACACACACCACAATGCGGCACAGATCGCTAATTACCGGCGAGATTACGTTACAAGTCCCTCGACGTGTTCAAAGCAAACAGAACCTTGGTGAGCGCAGCGAGTGAGGCTCGTCAGCATCCGTCTCGGAATATTCGTAAGAGTTGGAAATAAATGATGCAAAATGTATTACACACAGAACAGGAAATATACTTAATGTCTCATCACTGCATTGATATTGCTAAAACATTGATGAGATATGACTCTTCATGATTCAAGTTCACTCATTGATGTTCAGAGTATGTTGCTGGTTTTTCGAACCGCTCCCAAACCATGTACTACACTGACTTACAAAACCTCACATTTACCAAAATAAGAAGCAATTTTCAAGGACTAAACCGGGTTTTCAGTGCTGTTCAACACCCGGACAGGATTTTCGGAACTACAGCCACGCTGCATTTCCTTGGTGACTACATTATATAATCAAAATTTGATTAAAATCCTTAGAACTAGGTTTGAAAAAAGTTGATTTTAAAATTTTTTTTAACCAAGTGTTTTAATGTTTTTGTTTTTGAAAAATTAAAAAATGATCCTAAGACGTAGACAAATTAGCTAACATGTTCTTCAATATAATTATATATTTACTTAAAAGAAACAAACAACCAATTAATGTGTGTTACTCAGTGAAAATATATTTGTATAGTGTTTCCGATATTATATTGTTAATAATAAAACATTTATTATTGGAATGTTTAACCACACATCTCGTATGACAAATGTATGTCATTTTCATCACTTAATATATTAAGTCTATCTATTTATTATCGTCCATAATACTTAGTACAAATATTATACTAATTATTATTGACGATAATTAATAGGCACAATATATTAAGTCTATTTATTATCGTCCATAATACTTAGTACAAATATTATACTAATTATTATTGACGATAATTAATAGGCAGGCACAATATATTAAGTACAAATATTATCTATTTTATTATCGTCCATAATACTTAGTACAAATATTATATAATTATTACGATAATTAATAGGCACAATATATTAAGTCTATTTATTATCGTCCATAATACTTAGTACAAAATATTATACTAATTATTATTGACGATAATTAATAGACACAATATATTAAGTCTATTTATTATCGTCCATAATACTTAGTACAAATATTATACTAATTATTATTGACGATAATTAATAGGCACAATATATTAAGTCTATTTATTATCGTCCATAATACTTAGTACAAATATTATACTAATTATTATTGACGATAATTAATAGACACAATATATTAAGTCTATTTATTATCGTCCATAATACTTAGTACAAATATTATACTAATTATTATTGACGATAATTAATAGACATAATATATTAAGTGATGAAAATGTCATGAATTTCTCATACAAAATGTTATATATTTGTTTAAGCATTACGAAAATAAAAGTATCGGACAAATTGTAGAAACGCGTTTCCACTGTGTGTGGAGTGAAATTGGCTGCCAAAAATTAAAAACTATTCCGTGGAGAAACGAAGAAGGAATCCATTTGCACTTCTTGAGCGATATTTCATTTCCAGTGAATGAGCAGTAAAAGTAAAACTAAACAAACATGTCGAACACTTCGACTGCCGGCCTTTGTCCTCGCTGTTTGTTCTGTGCCAAGTTAAACCCTCGGGTCTCATTCTAACTTTCAAATTACCACTACTTTAGAACTGTTTTGGCGAATGATACGCGTACAAAGCCGCTGCTTGCAAACACTCCCTGCTTTGCTAACGCCGCACATTGATGGCTGAATGAGTATTGCAGTTATACAGTTAAATATCTCTTTATGCGAGTCAAAGTGTCGTAATGAAACCGTACTTTAATAGTGCATATTGTGTAAGTGTACTTATTTATTAGACGAGATACCTTTATCAGAACCGATAGCTAGTTTATCTCAAGAGAAAATAGTTTTTTTTGCACCTATACGTTTTACGTTTTTTATTACAACTGAATGTATGCGTATTTTATTTATACGAGTAAATGTGTCGCTAACTTGATGGAAGCAAATTTCCAAAAGTAATTTTTTAACTTATATTTTTTAAATTTTATTTTAACCATTATAAAATGTATAAAATCTTAATAATTACACTGAAAATAAGAGAATTAACCCTAAACGCCGTCAAATTAAATTTCTTAATTTCAACGGATTTTGCAAATTTAAAAAGCTAATTTATGCAAGAAAAAATGAGATTTTCAAAAATATTAAAAAAAGTAGTAATACAATTACAAAGATTTTGAAATGGTCGCCGTTTTTAAACTGTTGAAAGAATATTGTTGGTTAAGAAACTTATTTAAGGTATTAGTAAAATCGGTATTTATGCTAAGTTTGTATAAAATAGAACTTAATTTCCGAAGGTAAGCGTGCTAAACACATAAACACACACACACACACGCACGCACGCACACACACACACACGCACGCACGCACGCACGCACACACACACACACTCACACACACACACACACACACTCACTCACTCACACACACACACACACACACACACTCACACACACACACACACACACACACACACACACACATATATATATATATATATATATATATATATATATATATACATGTATATATATATATATATATATGCATACAAGTTATATAGGCTCTCTCTCTCTCTCTCTCTCTCTCTCTCTCTCTCTCTCTCTCTCTCTCTATATATATATATATATATATATATATATATATATATATATATATATATATATATATATATATTTACACACACAAATTAAGATACTTCTAAAAAGTTTTCTAAATTTCAAGGTCCCGCTTCTGGGCCTACCATGATAGCCACTATAGCTCATTTTCCAAGGGATATTTGCCAATCGGTACTAACTTATCCTTACTCAGGTTTTGAATCGACAAATTCCTATTTTGTCTTTTTCACTGTACGAAATACGACCAAGGAAAAAATGTAATTATGTAGAAAGTATTTTTTTAACGTAGCGGTATTTATATTAAATTTATATTTTATAATTGTATTACATTTGATTTATATTAAATACAGCATTTCATTACGTCAATACAGTCATTTACACAGACAGTAAATTGAAAACAATTTTACTTGAAACTTAAAATTCCGATCGTTCAGTTTTAGAGTAAATAACAAACATCCAGTAAATAATTAAACTCTACTGTTATCAAGGTTGGTTTGGCCGTAAAACCTTATTTAAACTAAAATCCAGTCTAAACATATTTGTAAGTGACTAAAATAAATTTAAGCAAAATGTAAACGACCTTGAGAATATATATACTAGTTACGTGGTTATAATCAGTATAGTTTTTTTTGAAAGGCAGTCATATTACAATTAACTATTACAAATAATAATTTTTGTCTGAGAAATTTTGTGCAATGTATTTTGCGCCGTTTAATTTCATAATTTTTCAGAGAAGCTTGTTATTTAAGTGTGAATGATCAAATATAAATTAAATCTTAAAATACTGTAACAAAATCAATATCCCATGTATGACCGCCTGTGTAATGCAAAATATAAACACTGCTTCAATTAATCTTGTTTAAAACTGATTTTATTTTCAAATGTCAGGGTTACCTCCCAATATTACGGCGCACTATGGGTTACTTTGGACAGACAGAAACGTGCGTTGGCCGTATCCAAGGAACCTAAAAATGTTTTTCACATCTGTGATTATATATTAAAGTACGTTTCCATTAAAAACCACTTGTTTCAGTGAGTCAATAATAGCAGAATGTAAAAGCGAAAACGTGTGGCGTAGGTTTATGTGGATTAAGTTGAGACCGATCGTTTCAGTGAGTTTGATTTATTGCAGCTAAAAATTAGAAGTAACTTGGTTAGTGTAGCGGAGATGGGGAGGCGTTTGAATTCCTAGTAAGTCGAAAGGAGGATCCGAGGTAGACGGGCAGACAGGTGGGATGCGTGGTGTGGCATACGATAGGAGCGCCCAGGTTAATTGGGTTTGTGGGCAATTAAGTAACGTCACGTTTAGAAATACAACTGTTCCTCTGTTTTATAATAAGAGCACTCATTTTATTTAATCACTTGCGCAATTATATAATATGCAAGGATTGTTAAGTAACAGGTACACGAGGTGTGTTCGGAAAGTAACGGGAATTTTAATTTTATTCTTCTACATTGTATTGTCGCCTTCAAAATAGTACCCATTGGAGATTATGCACTTGTGCCAGCGCTTCTTCCAATCCTCGAAACACTTCTCAAACTCGATCTTTGAGATAGCCTTTAATTCTTTCAGCGATGCGCTTTTAATGTCATCTACGGCTGTAAAATGACGGGCCTTTAAGGTTCTCTTTATTTTTGGAAATAGGAAAAAGTCACACGGAGCCATGTCTGGCGAATATGGAGGCTGGAGCATCGTTACAGTACTGTTTTTGGCCAAAAATTCAAGAACAAGCAGTGAAGTGTGAGCTGGTGCATTATCGTGGTGCAAAAGCCATGCATTGTTTTTCGACAGATCCTGGTTTTTCTTTCGGATTGCTTCACGCAAACGGCGTTGAACTTGTAGGTAGTACTCCTTATTGACCGTTTCACCTGGTGGCAGGAATTTATGATGCACTATGCCATTAATATCGAAGAACACAGCGAGCATAACCTTCAAGTTCGACCGCACTTGTCGAACCTTTTTGAGTCTTGGCGAGCCAGAATGCCTCCACTGGAATGATTGAGCCTTAGTTTCGACGTCATATTCGTAAACCCATGTTTCGTCACCTGTTATAATACGTTTCAGTAATTCTGCATCGTCGTTGACTTCATTTAGTGACTCCTGAGCAACTTCCATTCGCCGCTGTTTTTTTTCAAAATTCAACAATTTTGAAACGAATTTTGCTGCGACGGGTTTTATACACAAAACATTGGAATCAATACCATGACATGATCTAATCGATATGCTAACATCATCAGCGACCTCTCTAATTTTTATTCGGTGATTGTTCATAACCATTTCTTTCACTTTTTCCACGTTTTCATCGGTTGTTGATGTGCTGGGGCGTCCAGGGCGTTCGTCATCTTCAACGTCTTCACGGCCTTCTTGGAAACGCTTATACCACTCGTAAACTCTTGCTTTACTCATAGCAGACTCACAATAGGCCTTCGTTAACATTCCACACACTTTGTTACACTTTATTCCATTTTTCACGCAAAATTTGTTACAAATTCTTTGATCCATTTCTTTTAACAAACGAAAATTGCCGAGTTCATAAAAAAACGTCTCACCTTAGTGGCTGTCACGACAAAGTCAACAATGAAAACAGCTGCAAGTTTTATCATACTTCAAGGGAATGTATACCAACATAATAAAAAAAAATGTTTGACAATCGAACTCCTAGCCCGCGAAATTTAAAAATTCTCGTTGCTTTCTGAACACACGTCATATATCTTTCAGTAGCTATTAAAACTACTTGCAGTGCAGAAAAGTAAAAGTTGCAAATGTATTACACAAACAGTCTCACTTTTGATTATTTCCTCGAGAAATCTGTTCCGAAAATTGTGAACAAAAAAGGGAAGCAAATAAATCGAAAATTCGTTTATTTCTTAAAAACGGTTAATCAGATTTTGCTCAAATTTCGCTCACATACGAAAACTCACTTATATAAAATCAGTGTAACAAATATTTTAAATTAAGAGACATTCGTAAAAAAACTTAAACCAAACGGCATTTTGGATTTATTTTTATTAAAAAATATATTTCAAAACGGGAAATTTCTTTTATTTAAAATTTTTTGCAACTGATTTACGTTATCAGCCTTTATACTTGACCAAATTGTGAAAAAAACTGAAAAATTAGAAAAAATAAAACTATTTTTTTGGTTTTTTTATAGGTCTTTTACAGTTTTTAAGGAAAGTAGCTACCTATTCATTTGGTTTAGATAACTATTGCCTACATGTAAACGAAATTTCATCAAAATCAAGCAGAGGTTTCTGGGTAAAACTGACGGGAAGGCAATATCAATATTTGTTTATTTTCTGTTATTATCAAATAAAAGTTTCTTTACTACAAACAAAAATACTTCTAACTCTTACTTAACTGAGCATGAATAAAATAAAATAAAGTTGTGGAATACAAACATTTTAAATATTTGATGTTCCGTAACGTGTTTGATCAAAGATGAATACTGTCAAATTCTCTTTTAAATATGGACTTTGTAAATAACGCTACTTAAACCGCTTTCCTATGTACGTACAAATTATTTAACAGATATTTCAGCAATTTACGAGTAGCAGTAATACTCACCATTAAAAAAAATAAATAAAGCAATAAATAAAGCAATAAATAAAGCAATAAATAAATAAAGCAATAAATAAATGCTTTTCATTTTTTAAAGTAACTCCAATGTTTTAGCCATCTATTTATTTTATTTTATTTTCCTATTACATTTTCTACATTGTTACCTGCGACATGTATTGTTGACTGTAAAGTTTAATTTTGTCCAGCACGTTTAGCAATAAATAAATAAACTTGTACGATGGAGCTACGGGGTGTGACGTCATGGAACAGAGACTTAAACGCTCGGGTAAGCACGATGTCTATAAATTACAACAGCTTTTTGTCTGCAACGTGTAGACTTGTTTCTTTGATTTGGCGTCGTAAAAACATATATATTTTAGAGTACGAATATTTTTATAGAAATAAAGTTTTGTGCGTAAAATAATAGTAATTTTTATTAATTAATGATGTATTTTTAACAATATAAGCCGCCTCGGTGGCCTAGTTGATAGCGTACTGGGCTTTCACCCCGAGGACCCGGGTTCGATTCCCGGTCAGGACTTGGCATTTTCATACGCTATAAATCATCCCATTGTCTGCATTAGCCCAAGTGTGCACAATAGTCGGACGTTAAAAAAAAAAAGAGAAAATTTAATTTTTTTCTGTAGTTTTAAGAGTTTTTCAATTTGTTTTGATGTTTTTTTTCAATAGTTAATTTCATATTAGACTCAGTTGTTAAAAAAAGTGTTTGAAATTACCTTTTTTTCACAATTTACTTAATAATTCGCTACCATTTTTATTCCTTTCCAATAATTCGTCGTTTTTTAAATTCATTTTTTGCCCAAGTCTGCATTAGCCCAAGTGTGCACAATAGTCGGACGTTTAAAAAAAAAAGAGAAAATTAAATTTTTTTTCTGTAGTTTTAAGAGTTTTTCAGTTTGTTTTGATGTTTTTTTTTTAAATAGTTAATTTCATATTAGACTCAGTTGTTAAAAAAGTGTTTGCAATTACCTTTTTTTCACAATTTACTTAGTAATTCGCTACCATTTTTATTGCTTTCCAATAATTCGTCGTTTTTTTAAATTCATTTTTGCCCAAGTCTGCATTAGCCCAAGTGTGCACAACGGTCGGACGTTAAAAAAAAAAAAAATTTAACAATATGTTTTGGATTTAGTAAAATTTTTAAATGCTTTAAAAAACCACGCGCTCTCGGGGGAACCTGTAACCTCTAGAGGGCGCGTTCCCAGGTGGCGGATAGGGGAATGTCCTAACCGGTCGGCGTTCCGTCGATCTGGCGGGTAGGTGGGAAATAAAATACCACCCGCGGACCAACAGGTGGGGCAGATGGGGCTCCTTAGCCGTGGAGAAGGCAACCCATATAGGAGAAGGATACTCTGATATAAAATCCTGGCCCTTCAGGTTGAAGGTTGAGCCATCGGGCCAACTCCTCGATGCTCGAAAAAAAAAAAATGTTAAAAAACCTAACCTAAGCCTCGGATTGGATCGGACTTTTGGAGAAGAGTGGCAGAAAGATCAAGAAAAGAGAGTGAGAAATGAAAGTATACGGAGGATAATGGACGTAAGGCATACGATTGTAGAGGATATAAGAACAAAACAACTGGTTTGGTACGGGCATGTACAAAGAATGCCGGATGAGCGAATTCCCAAAAAAATCATGCAATGGCGAACACCTGGAAGAAGAAAACGAGGAAGGCCGAGACTGAGCTGGAGAGAGGGAGTCGAAAAGGAAATAAAAAAAAGGGATTTAACAGAAGACCTGTGGTGGGACCGCGATCGGTGGAGGTTGGAGATCGGAAGACGGCGTAGAACGTTGTAGATCGAATTATAGATAGATAGAAAACCACGCGCTTTTATATTCACGTATTGTGTTTTTACATGAGAAAATATTTTATTTCGGCATATAAAATATTGAATATTATTTATTTATTTATATTGAGAGTACTTATTAAGTGGTGTTTGTGTTTACCTTTATACTTTTATTCGTGTATTCAGTGTTGAAACACAAAATATACAAAACATTCTCATACATGCAGCACAATGGTTACAGTAAGTATACTTATTTGGTTACTCGAACACAAACTGTTGAAACGTTGTGTAATTATGGAATATAATGAAACGTGTGTACTAAGTATGTGTTATGTGCACGTTACAGTCGCCTGCTTTGTAAACCTTATACAACGATACGTTTACTCGGTTGTGCGCTTTGTAACTTAGTACTGTTAACGCTTTGTAATTAATTATACCATATCGCCTTGTAAAATAAATAAGCAGTCTGACCTTGTTTCAAGGGAAAACACCAGGCAGATTTAGTTTTACTCGAAGCATCTGATACGGCGGTACTGTATCGACATTTTGTTTTAAATAGTGATACGCTGAAAGAAGGAACAGAAATTACGTCTGGTGTCCATGCCGTTGACAAGAAACAAGCTCAACGATAGAGTTTGTGTTTTCGATAAAATTATTTTTCTTGGCAAAAAAACATGGGTCTGAAAATTTGGGAAACGTTCAGAGAAAAACTTCTCGCGAAATATTTATTCGAGCAACTTCGGTTTACTGGGTAGAAGTGACACACACAGATCTGCACAAACATGTAAAAGAGGTGCAAAAGGTTAACGAATCTTCAACCCTTGGCGAACAGATAAAGAAAAGGTAAAAGATGTGATCTGAAGGGAAGTATTGAATAAATCTTGAGAGGTTTATTTAAGTTGAAAGCGTATTTTGTCAAAATTAATCGATTACTTTTCAAATATTACAAATTATTGCTCTAGTTCATTTGAAATACGAAATTTTAACATCAATTTCAGAATCCAAATGTCATAGTTTTTAATTAGTTGCTAATAAAATATGAATTAAAACTTTACATAAGTGTGCCAACTGTTTGTTTCTAGATCTACGATTCCGTTAAACTTAATCCCAATTGGCATCATTTCGTGACATTTAGAAGTGCTGGCCGATAGGCGGGCGGGGGAGAGGACACCTTTTCTGAAAACATTTAGCTTTCATCTCACCAGCAACTCTTTTAGCTTGGAACGGTTAGTAGCATAGGTTCCATGCACACAAAGTGTATATATATATATTCAAGTGAATTGCATTTAAATATTCATAAAACGATTCTTAGCTATTAAAATATATTAACTCTCTCTCTCTCTCTCTCTCTCTCTCTATATATATATATATATATATATATATATATCTATATATATTGACATAGATATATATATATATATATATATATATATATATATATATATATATATATATATATATATATCGAAGGATATCATAAAACCTGAGATTTTAAAGAGCAGTCTGGTGCTACTTTATGCTACGTCCATCTGTGTTTAGAAAAAGCAAAAGCAAAATGTATGACAGGATGGTGATAAGTGTAAGAGAGTAAAGAAGGACAGAAGTCAGAAGAGAGTGAACAGCTGTTGTGAAGGAAACTAGTATCCTGCGACAATTGTATCGAGTATTAATGGCACAGCCCGCGTGTACCGAGTAACTTATTGAATTACTCGAGAAGCGTCTATTGTAAACGTCGTGTAATTAATTACCATTATACCATGATGTGGAATACTTGTACTTGGGCTCATAACATTAATTAATGTCATCTCCTTGCAGTGAATAGTTGCAGGTAGACAAAGGACTCGCGGGATTGGAATTGTCATTTCCAGTTCACATCGTGAGATAAATTAAAACTTATAGTTTTAGTTGTAAGTGTATAACAGTATCAAGAAATACAATTAAAGAAACCGAGAAAGAATTTGGACTCGCACATGTAATCCTTTCTGTGTCAGCTTTGTGTACTGTGAGACACAGACGGCGCTACTACCTGTTTCACTAAACAAATGTAATACTAGGCGACCTGAAAACGTAGCACGCTGCTTAATCTATAGATTAGCCGTTAAGAAAACCAATGGGACAGAGAGAAAAACTGTGCGAGTGAAAGGTCGTGTCCCCACTCTCTCATTTTCCTTCACTATCGCTGAGTAGTAACAGTTTGGCAGACTGAGTAGTAACTCAGCTTGGCAGACTCTGTGTCACTGAATTGTCAAGCAGATAAGCATGCCTTGGATTAGTCAAGGTATAACATATGATCATGTTAGCACGTTCGATTTCGGAATTCGTCCTAAAATCGATTTTTAATCGTGTAATAACTTGATGAATTTCGTTACCCAGAGAAATTTGTTCAGCAGTTGCAAGATATCAATTTTATACCTAAAAAATTAATCACTATTTCATATCAAATTAAATTATTTAGAAAATATTATTTTCCGTCGTAATCAACGTTGAAATCTGCAAAAATAGCATTTTAAAATTTCAAAGCTATTGAAATTAAGAAAATAATTTTGACGGTGGTCGGGGTTCATTTTCGTATTTTCAGTTTACTTTGAAAAGTTTAATATTCTAATATATGCCGATTTGACTTAAGCTTGACACAAAAACAGTTTTACTAACAGTTATGACAGATTCGTTTTTCAGCAAAATCTGTTCAGCAAGAACTGTTTTAAAATGGCGGCGATTTTTATTCTTTCAAGAAAATCATCAGGTGTTTTTCTTACACGTTTTGAAAATATGATTTCACTATAGTAATCAGCGTTAAAATGTGCATAAATTAGCATTTTACAATTTTAAATCAATTGAAATTATGGAAATGAATTTGACGGTTGTCAGGGATCATTTTTAAAATATTTTGTAACGTATTTTAAAGTTTAGAATTGACTTTGATGGTGAAATATGAATTTCGGATTGTTGTAACATAAAAAAATATGTTTGAAATTCGCTTCCATCATGGCAGCGAGATATGTGCGTACGACGATGGCTTAAAGACGGTTTTGGTCAACAAAAAAACTCTTAAGTGGTTAATTTTATTTAAAATAACAATATATAAACTATTTAGAAAATATTTACCTGCAAACGTACATTGGTGAATCCTTTAAAGTAGGACTAATGGAGTTCGAATAATATGTTCTGTCAGGTTATTGTTTAGATATTGTTCATGAATGCTTAACTTGTAACATTAAGAAAACACGGAATTACTGGGTGACGAGTCAAGTACTTCGAGTTGGCACCATTTTCACACAAAATACCCTTTACTTTGGCACACGTTTTATAAACACTCCAAACAATTCACAAATATTGTTTAAAGTATCATCCATCGTTGTTATGCATCTAAATATTTGCATTTTAAACAGCTGATGCACTTTGTAATACGGAAATTGTTTATTGTTTTGATGTGGAACAATTGTTGTAAATTTCTTAAACATTGACTTCTATGCATATCGTAGATGTAATTAGTTAAACATTTATTTAGATATACGAAATAAGTTATTTTGAGAGTGTAGTAATTAACTTAAAACCTTTTAAATAAAAATACCCAAGAAGGCCCTAAAGTTAACTTTGGGAACGTATAAGAAAAAGTCGCTTTCCATAAAGTCGAAAATCAGACATTATAATACGGTCACAAGACCGGAAGTGACTTATACAGCGGAAACTTTATTTAATCTAAGAAGCCGAAACAGAACAGAGGAGCTTCAAAAAGTGGAAAGAAAAATATTGAGAACCATTATCAACAAAAAACACACGGTAGAAGGAACATACAGACTGCTGCCAAGTTCAGCCATCTATCAGGATAATGAACATCTGTTAGATAATATTAGAAAGAGGAGACAGGCTTTCTATGGACACCTAATAAGGCTACCAGAAGAAAGACTGACGAAGAAACTCCTAAATTACCAACTCAAGATGAAAGTAAAGAATGAGTGGCTTAAGGAAGTGGAACAGGACCTAAAAGAATTAGGGATAACGGAGGAACATCTGAAAGAAGGAAGGAAAAACCAATCCTTAGGGATAAAAACATTAGATTAAAATTTAAAGAAGGAACAAAAAGAGTTGCCTTTTACTCGGAGGAAGTTAGACTACAGAGATCTATAAGACTGAAAAAGTATTGGGAGGAACCAAAGTTGAAAGCCCAAAAGAACCAAAATTGACTAAATGTGCTCCATTGAGGGCTTAAAAAAATACAGTTATCGCTTGTAACATTATGTGATAAAGCAGGACATAACTTAATTGCTTTACAACCGATGGTCCACCTCGTGGCTCACCGACAGTAAAGGTCAATTTGCCGTACCCTGTACTTACAGATAACCAGGGCGCTCTTGCTGAGACAAATACTTGTGTTTATTTCTTCAGTCGAGTCTGCGAAACAATGAATAAATGCAATACACAGTGAAGAGGGGATCTTCAGTGTCGGGTCGATAGTTTCCCCTCCCCGTGCTCCTCCTCTTTAAGTAATTGTGCTCCCATTAAGGACCGAGGCAGCAGCGGATCCGCAGAATACTAACCAAGGAACATTATTTTATACAAGTTACGGCTTTCCTTATTAGACATTTTCATTCTTAAAATGATGATGAACGAGTTTTGTTTCTTTGCTTCAAGTTTTAGCTTTCCGTTGAGATTTGGCTTTCACTTCTTTTACACCTCCGATGTGCATTTCTTTCAGAGAAAAACGGATACAATAGTGTCATATTTTAATTGGCGCAACTGCCACGTTGTGCTATATACCTATCAATTATATTACTTCATTTTATAAAGCAGTTGTCGGTATAAAAATGGTGATATAGAATTTTTTCTGTATTTTTCTTGAAGTTTGACCTAACTGAACTAATTTTACATTTTAATAATGCGTAAGACGGGTAAAACTAAATTTTTTTCTGAAAAAAAGTCTTTAGAATATTGGTACAACATTCAATTTTTTTATATATTTTGTTAGTTATTAAATGCTGATAGAACGTCAACAAACGAAAAGAAATAAAACAACGGCGGAAATGTTTGTAAAATGCAGTGTGTTGCGCTGTTCCGGAACATTTTGTTCTACCCTAGCTTTAGTTTGGGGTGATTGATTATTATTTTTACTGGGCTTCTGGCCACTGCGGACTAATTGGAGCGGATAATGCAACAAACGAATCAACTCGTCAGCTGTCAGGCAGGCGGTTTAATTTCATGTGATTTTTTTCTGTTTAAATCATAGGCAAGCAATAATTTTATAATCGTTTGCAAAAATCACCTCGTACCTGTCTTGTGTGTGTGTGTGTGTGTGTGTGTGTGTGTGTGTGTGTGTGTGTGTGTGTGTGTGTGTGTGTGTGTGTGTGTGTGTGTGTGTGTGTGTGTGTGTGTGTGTGTGTGTGTGTGTGTGTGTGTGTGTGGAATGCACGCGCGCGCGTGTGTTTAAGCTTGTACCTACTTTATGGCAGTTAGAAAAATGAAAACGAGGGAGCGACGTTAAAGGAAAGGACGAGGCTCACGGCAGTGTCTGCAGTCTGGAACTTATGACCTTAACGTGTGAAGTTGAATAGTAATCAGAACTAAAAACTGCATAAATTAGCATTTAGTTTTTCAGAATGTGTTGAAATTAACAAAAAATAATTAGTCGGTCAGGGTTCATTTTCGTATTTCCAAAGCAATTTCAAATTGAAAAAATGTGAGTACGGACAGATTTCAGTGCCCTTTGTGATGGTGAAATCGGTGTTTCAGAAACGTTGCAAGATAAAAAAATTACTTTTGTAAATTCGCTTCCATCACGTGAGCCGCGTGACGCGATCATTTCATTTCTTGGTTAGGAACGATCGTATTATCATTGTCTTGAGGGAAACAACGTGCAGAATAATGCTTATTTGAAGCCATTAGAAAGCTCTTCTTTGGAAAAAATGACATTAAAATATTTATAATGAACGAACGTCATATTTAAGTTATTTTTATCAAAGTTATTCATTTAGACTTTAACGTTTTTTAATCTTTTTGTTGTTTGTGTACGTTGTATGTGATTTAAAATATTATCTTATTTTTAAAAGACCCAATATATTTTTAAAGCTTTTAAGTTTAAAGTTAGAATAGCAAGAACTATATCTTTATCAGACGGTTTGAATTTCAGCAGAATTTGAATTCGCGTGTATTTAAATAAAGCCTCTTATGTAAACTCCGACTGTTGTCTTTGGAGCTCTGAAAGCTGCACCGACGTAGATTTGGAATGGTGGAATGGTTTAGTGAAACTTCTGAAACACGATTATGCAGTTTTCAATACTTATCTACGTTAATCTACGTTTAGCTGGAGTCCTCTATCAGTTGTTTATGTTAGAATTAAATGTTACTCTAGAACATCGATCCGTTATACTTAGAAATACTAATATGTACTTAGTAATACTAATATGTACTTAGAAATACTAATATGCACTTAGTAATACTAATATGCACTTAGTAATACTAATATGTACTTAGAAATACTAATATGTACTTAGAAATACTAATATGCACTTAGTAATACTAATATGTACTTAGAAATACTAATATGCACTTAGTAATACTAATATGTACTTAGAAATCTAATATGTACTTAGAAATACTAATATGTACTTAGACATAATAATATGTACTTAGATACTAATATGTACTTAGAAATACTAATATGTACTCAGAAATACTAATATGTACTTAGTAATACTAATATGTACTTAGAAATACTAATATGCACTTAGTAATACTAATATGTACTTAGAAATACTAATATGTACTTAGAAATACTAATATGCACTTAGTAATACTAATATGTACTTAGAAATACTAATATGTACTTAGAAATACTAATATGTACTTAGTAATACTAATATGTACTTAGAAATACTAATATGTACTTAGAAATACTAATATGTACTTAGAAATACTAATATGTACTTAGAAATACTAATATGTACTTAGAAATACTAATATGTACTTAGGAATACTAATATGTACTTAGAAATACTAATATGTACTTAGAAATACTAATATGTACTTAGTAATACTAATATGTACTTAGAAATACTAATATGCACTTAGTAATACTAATATGTACTTAGAAATACTAATATGTACTTAATACTAATAATACTAATATGTACTTAGAAATACTAATAATATAGAAATACTAATATGTATAATAAATGTACTAATATGTACTTAGAAATACTAATAATAATATGTATAGAAATATAATATGTACTCATAAATACTAATATGTACTATGTACTTAGAAATACTAAATGTACTACTAATATGAAATACTAATATGTACTCAGAAATACTAATATGTACTCAGAAATACTAATATGTACTCAGAAATACTAATATGTACTCAGAAATACTAATATGTACTCAGAAATACTAATATGTACTCAGAAATACTAATATGTACTCAGACATAATAATATGTACTTAGAAATACTAATATGTTCTAATATGTTTCTTGAATACGTTTTGGTGTACGTTTTGGTGGTTGATATTGAAACGAGGTCGTAAATAGATTATAACATTAAAACTGTACACATAGGCTACATAGTACAACGAAATATTAGTATTTCGTCCTTCGTCCTTATTAGTTTTAATCAATTTAAAAGTAGAGAAAGATTTTTCTACTGTTGCAGTTAACACAGGGTTCGGAGTTAAAATGTGATAGTCGCATCACCAGATCTCACCAAGCAGTGGTGAGGTGATCCACGGCCATGTTTGTGTGGTTCAAACTACATGTTGGCATTTCAAACTTTGAATGACAAACCGAAGCTGAAAATGGGGTAAATGTCAAAAACGAGTATTGCATGATTATCGCATTATTGCCACAAGACGAATCGTATAAAATATGGCAAAAAATGATGGAGATATTATTACTAAATTTGTTTTATTGGGATTAACACTGAGTGGCACGGAGGATGTTATCAAATTTAAAATTGTAACTTAGAGCTCAGATATCACGTGATCAGCTTCTGAATTATTTGTTATTGGCTTGGAAAGTTAACTGTTACGGCTGTTATTGTTTAAAAATACAAAATAATATGAATTAGCTTGAAAAAGGATTGTTATTAAGAAATAGAAACAAAAAGTTTTTTTATCGTACAACAAGGAAAGGTGAGGGACTTAATTACTAGACTTAATCAAGATAAAACGCTTAAAAGACGCATATAATAAATATTTGTACCTTTCGAACATGTAGTAGCTATTTGACTCAACAACCTCGTACAGAAGTAGTTTTATTTATAAAATCACTAATAGTTCAGACTATAAAATAGTTAGTTACTGCATTCTGTACGCGGACTTTAGCGAAAAAAATCCTCCGCGTTCAATTTCATGAGTATTTTAAGAGGCTGATGAATGTTAAGCCGCTGATTGAATCATCGAACCGCTTAAATGAAATTCATTGAATCAGATTGGATCCGAGGTACGATAGATGTTTGAAGATTCAATTGTTGCTCCCAGTCAAGTTCTCGGCAAGGTAGATCCGATCTTATTGAAAACAACAAGACCGAGTTTGATTCGGAAGAGGAAATTGTATAAATAAAGACATTTCATATTTGTATTTCTGTACAACGGTACGTCGTCTTGTTTTCTGTACTCGGGGATAACAAAATATTTTCAAAATGAAATAGAACATTTATCTTAATGTGTTTTCGTAGAATTGCATTTCAGTATCGTTGTACAGTTGTCATGATAACTGTGATGTTTAATTTGTTAAGATTTTGAACGTAATATGACAGAAGTACTTGACGATGGCTTTTTAATAGTTAATAAGATTCAATTAGGGATGAGAATGTTGTAAAGAAAGAATTGCATTTCCAGAAGAAACACTGAGTAATTTGAAACAGTATCAGAGTTAAGTAGACAGATCCATAGGGACTATTTGTAATTCGGAGTAGAATTATCAATATTAATACAATTATGATCTTCTTTTTATATTCTTCTTCTTTTCTGCTAGGATTATTGTCACTGTGTTCAGTATAATGTTCTGCCTTCCCTAGCTTCGTCAATTCTACTTTCATTGACGCGTTTCGGAGAACCTCCATCTTCAAAAACTATATATATATATATATATATATATATATATATACTGGTCACCAATATTATGGCCCGTCCTATTTATAATTTCATATCTCCACCTCGTACCCCTCCTCTATTCAAAACGTGTACATTAAACCTGACGTATTTGCTTCTGATTTTTGTTGGCTCTTCAAAATTATACGTTTTCGCACGCTTCTAATTGGCTCCTTTCAAACTTTCTCTTCAACGGTCGTCCCTCCTGTTAATTTTTGAAAATTTTTAGATTTTTAAATGTAATATCTGCTTGCGACGATGTCTTTAAAGGGGTAGACATATCTCGAGAAATAGAAAACTCCATGAAAGTACTAAATATGGCAGAAAAAGGAAGACGTATGAACATTTTAGAGAACTTGGAAATTTTAAAATCTAAATTGAAGGGAGAAAACATAATAAATAAACAGATATTAAATCCTTTACACAAGAACAATATCTGAGTCTCTTCTTATGAGGGAATGTTGGCTAACAAATTAGGTAGGCCATAAAGGTATCTGAATAAGAGGGTCGAAGGCGCATTTAGTGCTTTAATCTAAGAGCTGTTGTCCGCTGAATGCCAACCTAAGAGGATAGAACGGAAAAGAAATACGCCGGTCGATTGGAAACAAAATCTTAAACGAATTGCAAAGCAGTACCAACATTGTAATGAATATTGCTTGTGTATTTTATAATATGTACATGTTTGTTCAAATCATATAGAGAACTTAATTTTACAAAAAAATAGTTTTATTTAAAAAAAAAAACAAAATTTCAATGTAGTTAAAGACAATGAAAACAGTTATAATACATTTTCTGAGATTTTCTAATCTTCTATGCTCAAATAGAAAAATAAAGTTCTTTTAGCGTTTTTAAAAAATTTTATACAAAGAAAGTATGGCGTTTGTGAAAAAAAGCGGTCTTGTGGTTTTGTTAGATATATTGTATCCTCCGGATCCTAGAAAGTATCTTTCTCTGTAGGTCTGTCTGTCTGACTGTGCACACCGTTAGAAACTAAATTAATTGACGGATTTTGAAGAAATTTACCTGTAGGTGTTTTCCTCCAAATCCCGATTAACAAAAAAAAAAATATTTTTAATTTCTTTTTTTGGTCAAAAATTGTTTGAAATAAGATTTTAATACATTTTAATTGACGGATTTTGAAGATATTTTGCCTGTAAATTGTTTCCCTCCAAATATCGATTAGCAAACAAAAAAATATTTTGAGTTTCTTTTTTGGTCAAAAATTGTTTGAAATAAGATTTTAATCCATTTTAAAAATTGATAACTCTCCAATTTTCGATCACTGTATCTGTGTTCGTGATATAGTTCAAAAACTATATCTATACTGGTCATCAATATTTTGGACCGTCCTATTTATATTTTTCTATCTCAACCTCATACCCCTCCTCTATTCAACACGTGTACATTAAACCTGAAGTGTCGCTTCTGATTGGCTCTTCAAAATCATACGTCTTCGTTCGCTTCTGATTCTCCTCCTTTCGCTCCTTTCAAACTTTCTCTTCAACGGTCCTGTTCATTTTTGAAAATGTTTAGATTTTTAAACGTAATATCTGCTTGCGACGATATCTGTTCATTTATTATGTTTTCTCCCTTTAATTTAGATCTAAAAATTTTAAGTTCTCTAAAATGTTCATACGTCTTCCTTTTTCTGCCATATGTAGTACCTTCATTGAGTTTTCTATTTCTCGAGGTATGTGTCCCTGGGCTTTTATTAAATGTGACGCGTAATTTGAATAATTCTTTCCGAGTAATGAACATTACTTTGAATAAAAATATTGGTTAAGCTGAAGAAGATTTATATTCGAGGTGTATTTACATTGGGAAAAGCGATAATGGACTGGAAGTAGAACTGCTCGAAATTCATTTTCACTCGAGGAAAATGCAAAAGGAAATTTGATATTAGTTTAAACTCTGTGATAATAAGAACTGACATTGATAAGGTATGAACACTGTTTGGATTTAAACAAAGTAGTGCAGAATGTAAACACTGATAGACGTGAAATATATAACGCTAGTTAATTAACAATGGTTGTGCTTCCTTATTTGTCTTTATTTTAATCCGAAAAGAACGTATTAATATCCGTAAAGTTTCGGTAAATACGCCAATAATGTGCCTGAAGTTTGTGTCATATCTTAATAAAAATACATCAGAACATCTCTTATCCACGGTCTGAAGTTAAAGGCTCTTGCAAAAAGAAAATCGTTTTTTTAAATAAATGAATACATTTTGTTAAGAGTAGATTGTTTTGTCTTGTTTTTTCTTATGCCACCAATTAGGACGGAGATTGACGTAAAACCTAAGCTAGTAATTATTATTGACTCGAACCTGTGTTCAGGTCATAATTAATTGCAGTGATTGCTCATTACCACATCGACTGATGATCTCCAATTACAATCAGAAATTATGTTGAACTTGAAACAAACATGTTGAACTCTGATAATTCTGACCTCAGCACTATAAACGTGAACCATTTCCAGTGTTTCTGACAAAACTAATCTGAATGAATGTATTCATCTGGATGCTGGACTTCGAAGGTTCTTACAAAACTAAGAACGCCGAACAGTAAATGTGAGTTTCTAGTTCCTGTTTGCAAAGAACAGCAGACGTTAGCCGTCTTAAATAATCCTGAAAACAGTCCTTTCAGCTGGACTAAAATATTTGTTAGCGGGATTCGATCTTTGCTGAAATAAGGTGCTTGATGCTACTTGCACCTTATTATTCAATTTGATACTCTTTTTTTCAAATTTATATAAATAAAATAGAACAATAGGCTTTTAAAATCATGGCTTTAAATCCAGCTTTTAAATTTCAAGATTCGCATATTTTAACAACGTATTCTTGGCATCTCTATTTGTCTTGTAACTTGGAGTTTCATTACGGCTTGTGTAATAAGATCACTGCGTAATAGTTTTGTAAGGTGTCTTATATATTAATATAAGCGTGAACAACATATTTGAACATGCTATAAATTGAGCATGTTAAGTTGTCGATAAGCTTTATCGATCGATGTGTTCCTTTTGATTCACTTCTTTCCACCACTGACGGATTAGTGCAGTTTTGTTGGTGGGGGAGGTTGGTTGGATGATTCAAGTTACAAGAGAGCCTCCCTGGGAGATGCAAATTTTTGAAAACCTTCAAAAACTAGCACGTCACGTTGTTTTGAGACTTAAAACAGATATGAAATAAGTGTAAAAATTGTCTCAATTAAAAATAAAACCACTTAACTTTTCTAGATCCCTATTACAATTCATTATATATCACAGAGTCTACAAAGCCATTAATTTCTAAACACAAGTTATACTAAAGAAAACAAGCTTCTCTTCTTTCCGTAACGTTTAACGTATTCCCGTTGCTTTACTCTTACCGTTAACGCTGATCCATCGTCCTCATTAGTTTTAATCAATTTTAGAGTCGAGGAAGATCTTTGTACTGTTGCAGTTAACACGGAAGAGAAGAGAGAACCAACGTAAAATATCTAATTGATTAACCCCGTTCTAACCCTTAATATAAGCGTTATAAAATGTAAAGAAGTACACGTGTACATACCGGCAAGAATTCCTGTACATACAAAGTTGAGATCGGGATAATGTGACGGGTTTCCGACTCCTCATTCGCTCTCGAAACTACGAATATACTTCCATTTTATAGAATTAAAAGAGGATTTTTACATTTTTGTATTTCTTTTGCCCTTTTGCTACGCCTTTAATCCGTCCTTGCTTTACTCTGTTCGACCGTACCTCCATGGTGTGGGGTGGGCACTGTCATTCGACCCTAAGGGTATTCTATGCCCTTCATAACTACTCTGTATGTTGTCAGAAGTCGAGGAAATTTTATTCAAATCTGGAAGATGTTTTTACGAGCCTGAGGGCTTTAATAAACGCTTTGCTGGAAAAGATAAAATAATAGTAATGACCTGTATTTGTCACATTCTGATAAAACAAGTGCTGAGATTACGGTAAGCATGTGCAGCCACTAATTAGGAAGTAAGTCATTGCTAAACTCGACAGGCTTCCTTGTTCCTTGTAAACAAACTACTCCAACATGCTTACATTCAACGCATATTATTTCAAAATGGTCAAGTTGAAGTTTCCTTAAAGTGGAATGAACCTTTTAGAAAAACTTGACAACACTGGAAAATGAGCAAGGTTTTAAAGTTGCCTTAGGGACAACAGAATCCGCGTTGTCTGCGCACTTGAAGGTCGGAACTGAAGTGGCTTTTCGCTTGCCGTTAACGCTGATCCCTAGTCATCATTAGTCTAACTTGCATTAAGTATTTACGTTAAAAAATTTACATAAAGTAATATTTACGTCGGTGAAGTTTGTTTGATTTACTTTGTACTTAAAACTTTAATAGGCTTTATTGAATCGAATCGAATTTTGAGAAAGTTTTTTCTGTAGCAGCTGCTAACTGAATGTTTTTGTTAATTTCTTGACTGCTACAACTGACCCTAATTTTAATTAATTTGTTATAGCATAAAATGTATTTTATTAATGGAAGTCGTTTTTAAATGTTAAGCTAACAACTGCTATGTGTAAAAAAACAATATCAAATTGTTTAGCGTATAAAAGTAAAAGAAAACTTATAAAAATTAGTATATTCTGAAATACATTATCTCAAACTGAGTTATAATAATTATTTACGATACAGCAAAAAAGCGCCAAATTAATAAAACAATTGAACTAATACTATTATTACTTACGTGTAAGTACACGCCCGAAGAGTGCCTCCTTTCAGCTCCTGCGAATGTTTTAATTGAGCAGTTACCGCACCCCGTTGTTATTTAACGATGTCTCGTCAGGTCAAGCCTACTTGCCATGATTTATGAACACCGCCCCTCCTACACTCCCCTTTCTTGGCACCTCTAATTGTCTTGTAACTTGCAGTTTCATTACGGCTTGTGTAATAACATCACCGCGTAGGCCCTAATAGTTTTGTAAGGTGTCACTTTTTAGCTAGAATTGTTGTGCTTGTTTTGGCTCCAAAACAAACGTTTGGTTGCTTACTAAGTCAGCGTAAATAATGCTGTGTACCTCTTATTCGTCTCAGTGTGATATAAAATACGTAAAAATGTTAATTTTTAGGTCTTAATTATGTATACTAACTGCAGTATTTTTTATTCCAAATTTTGTACTATCTTAAGTTAGAATTCTCCGTATAATGATGGTTCTAGATTTTTCAGGATAACCTGGTCCCAGTAAGCGATATGTCATTTGAATCCTTTAAAAGCGAAAGTCTATATATATATATATATATATATATATATATATATATATATATATATATATATATATATATGTGTGTGTGTGTGTGTGTGTGTGTGTGTGTGTGTGTGTGTGTGTGTGTGTGTGTGTGTATGTACACACACACACACACACACACACACACACACACACCACACACATATATATATATATATATATATATATATATATATATAATTATTATTATTATCTGCGCATAGACCCTGTTGGATCACGCAAAGCACTCCGACTCATGTCTTGTTCCTTCTAATCCTCCACACCTCCCTCATCCTGTCCCCATGGATCCTCTTCCGCTCCTCCGTCCATTTTACCCCTGCTCTCTTTGGGATTTCATTCTCTGGGACCTTCCAACCGAGCATCTTTCTCCTGTATGCGCGCCTGTCTTCAACATCTGTTGAGTCTATTCCTGCGTCATGTAGGTCTATTCTGACTTGTGCGATCCACGACGTTGTTGATTTGACACCTTGTATATAACTTAAGGATTCTGTTGGCAAGTCTCGTTGTTGGGAGTCTACTGATGTGTCCATAGAACCGAAGCCTCCTTCTTCTGATATCTGCTGCCAGGTTCGATATCTTCTCTGTGGTCTTCCGGGAGTGCAACCTGTATCCATCTTCTGTTAATCTCGGGCCAAGGATCTTCCTCAAGATTTTGCGTTCTTCCTTCAAAATACCCTCCATGGTAGCTTTTGTGTGGAGTGCTAGCGTCTCGCTTGCATATAATACCTCCGGTTTTATGACTGTGTTGTAGTGTCTGATTTTTGTGTGCGTCGACATACATTATATATATATATATATATATATATATATATATATATATATATATAGTTTAAATCATAATAGTTCCAAAATTTCTTTGTTTCTTTTTTTGGTTTTTTAATTCTTAGGCGTTATTTTCGTGAAATAAAATTAATTCTAAAACTCTTTTTTGCAAACATTTATTTAGAAACATTCGTTTTTAAAATTTAAAACCAAATTATATGAACGAACTTGTGTCCTATAAACGGATGGTTCGTTACATTCCCAAAAATCCGGTTCTGGATCTATCAAAAACTTAAAGTATGTTTAATTTATCAAAATTTGGTTCATAAGTTAAATAAGTCTAGACATTTTAAATGAATTTACGACTTAGATGTAAATAGAAAATAAAATTAACACAAACAGTCGTCTAGATTTTAATTATTGTAATGTATTTTATTTCAAATTTAGGTGCCTTCTGAGTTTAGGTGCAAATAACTTTAAATTGAATTGAACATGCATGTATAAACCAGCTTTTTAAATGTTCAAACTACACGTAAAATACAAACTTTAAATCCAAATCAGCATTTTGAAAATATGATTTCTCCATCATAAGCTACATTAAAACATGCAAGTATAAGCCAGCTTTTTAAATATTCAAACTGAATGTAAAATACAAACTTTAAATCCAAATCAGCATTTTGAATGTTCAAAATACATGTAAAATACAAACTTGAACAGCAAATCAGCATTTTAAATGTTCAACTACATGTAAAATACAAACTTGAACTGCAAATAGCATTTTAAATGTTCAGCTACATGCAAAATACAAACTTTAAATCCAAATCAGCCTTTTGAATGTTCAAACTGCATGTAAAATACAAAGTTGAACTGCAAATCTTCATTTTGAATGTTCAAACTACTTTGTAATACAAATTTGAACTGCAAATCACCATTTTTAATGTTCAAACTACATGTAAAATACAAACTTTAAATCCAAATCAGCCTTTTGAATGTTCAAACTGCATGTAAAATGCAAAGTTGAACTGCAAATCAGCATTTTAAATGTTCAAAATACATGTAAAATACAAACTTGAACTGCAAATCAGCATTTTGAAAGTTCAAATTACATGTAAAATAAAACTTGAACAACAAATCAGCATTTTAAATGTTCAAACTACATGTAAAATACAAACTTGAACTGCAAATCAGCATTTTAAATGTTCAAACTACACGTAAAATACAATCGTGAACTCCAGCAACCGTCATATATCGTATTTTCAATGAAATTCGAAAATAAAATGTAATTCTATGTATATTTTAACATTTATTACGAGGTAAAAAAAACATTTCAAAAATATTTTTCTTAACATATTTGCATTTTTTAAGATTTGAAATGGCAACCATTTTGATAATGTTAAACTGATTTTTCTGTTTTACGAACTTCTCCAAACTATTTGAGTCTGGGTCTTAACACAAAGGTGCTCCAATCGCGTTTTTAAAAAAATGCTAGCAATAAATTCCTGCTTGTTACAATTCGTTAAGTTATTTTATTGCCTGTGAATTTGAATAAATTCCTTCCTACAAGACACAAGGTTTTGGAACTGACCTCTCCCCATATTTTGACAAAGTCATTTTAAATCTAGTGGGGACCTTAAACCTACGTTTTTCTATTTATTTAATATGACAATAAAAGGGAAAACCTTCCAAAAATATACAACAAAAACATACGTTCGCTTTAAATCACGTCTAACCTACATTAAGGCATTATTTTTAATAAAATTGTTACTGGTTTAATATTAATTTCTCTAATGCAATTAAGTTTCTCTGTTTAAACAGGATTAAAGTGGACATATTGCTGATTAAAGTCATGTGTTTTGAATTACAAACACAATCACTTATAACGACACCAGAGCGCGACATTGTGTATGCACTGAGCGATCGATGGTTCATACAACATTCTCAAACATAACTTATAAAAATCTACGAAATGAGTTAAAAGGTTTTTCAATAAGAAATATTTTTTTAAAAATTCAGAACTAAAGTATATAGACAAATATTAATTCATATAAAATATCTTATTGAACAGAATTATGTCACATAGTTGTTTCTTTGAGATGATTTAAGCGACTTTCCAAGAGTAGCAAAATGTAACATCACACAAACATTTTAATATGCAGATATTTTTGTATATATACACGTGATTGTAAATGATAAATAAATGGAAGGGGTTTCAGCAGCCGGCTGGCCACGAGGGCGAGCCACCTAATTTTAAACTAATTGAACAGACTGTACAGACCAAGAAACTAGAATATCGACCTAATTTCTCAAAGTCGGTTCATTAGATTTTAACAGAAATCGTTGCAGTGCATTTAATGACGATGTAGGCTATAACTCAAGAATTTTGATAAACATGCCTAATAGATGAAAAGGAATTACAAACTTCTTATATAATATTTGTAGACACAATTACAAAATAATAACTGTATGCAGCCGGTCCGCTGACGTAATTTAAGCAAATTTTCATAAAGAAACGAACTGTATACAGAACATTTTAATATATGCAAGTATTTTGTATTTCACAATAAAAATAGGACAATTATCACTGACTGACATAAAATGCATTCTTTTTCTTACAGTTTTGTTAAGTCTGACTTCACTATCTCAATAATCATTAAAAACTGCACAAATTATTTTGTTAGTTTAAGTTACATTTGAAATGGAAAACCTTTCGGTGGTCAGGATTATTTTTGTATTTTAAAATTACTTCGAAAATTTTAAAAGTATTCACAGATTTTTAAAGCACATATTTTATGAAGTAATAAAAATTAATGTATTAATATTGTAATAAAGGTATTTATTTACCACAATATTTGAAATAATTATTATAATCTCGCGGAAAATTATAAAATACATATTATCCGGAATAAAGGTAATAATTAAACGAATGATTTATAATCAGCTGTAGTTCGAACACAACACGGATATGGGAAATACGAATTTGCATGTATTTTGCAGTGAAGGTTTATTGGTGTTAAATTGTGTAGCTCATTAGAGTGTTTTTAGAATTTTTGGAGTTCATACAATGTGACATATTGGAAGTAGTATTTGAAGCAATCATACATCACGATATACTTATTACTTTTCGAGATATAGCCTATCGAAATTGACAAACAACAATGATAACCTTTACATATGTATATTTGTGTCTTCTACGCAACTCATTCTAACTTTGGTAGACCTGAATGAGATAATCGAAGTGGCGGTTTCAAAAAAAACTTTTTCAAGCCCTCATGAATATTTCATCATGTCTAATATTTCTTGAGATATACAAAAATATATACCTTCGTATTTGAAAATTACAAGTTGTACACAAATTTCTTTACGTTTAAGACCGAAATCAAGTAATGTTTATCGTTCCCGTTTTACTGTTTAAGAATTATTTAAAACAAACTCTTGAGAAGAATATTTTTGTCTTAACTACGCGTGCTTATAAAGCAGAAATTATTAATTCTTTAATTTCAAGAAAATGAAAACTAAATAAATTTTAACATCTGGTGTAAGCAATCTGTTAGATTTCACATATTTCCGGTGTGACCTCTCAGGGATCTGCCTTGAGTGTTTTTTCTTAATTTGTAAGTATTTTAACTTATATTTTGGTTGCATGTTTATGTTTTACATTAAGTATTTAGAAACGAGAGTTGCTCAGTACGAGAGTTGTAGCCTATATTGCTTTACATACACAAATATAAGAAACACCCGAATATACTGTAATAACAGCCATAAATGTATCAATATTAAGTAACATGTACAAAAAGACTACATCCAGTGGGAATTAAAATTTATATTATGGTATCTTCCGAATGTTTATACTT
Source organism: Callitettix versicolor (assembly GCA_022606455.1). Lineage (NCBI taxonomy): Eukaryota > Metazoa > Arthropoda > Insecta > Hemiptera > Cercopidae > Callitettix > Callitettix versicolor. The sequence goes on along the minus strand of CM040189.1, from coordinate 2,274,706 downwards.
TTTTAGCAAGTTTCAAGAAAGTAATTAGTCTTTCTAAAACAATTACTGTAAGCTAATTACAGAATTAATGACGATGTAAGCTATAACTCAAGAATTTTGATAAAAAATATAGTTTTATTAACTTAAGCCTAATAGATGAAAATGAATTACAAACTTTTTATATAATATTTGTAGACACAATTACAAAATAATAACTGTATGCAGCCGGTCCGCTGACGTAATTTAAGCAAATTTTCATAAAGTAACAAATTGTACACTTTATAAAAACAACATTTTGCACAAAATATGTGCAAGTATTTTGTATTTTACAATAAAAATAGAGCAATTATCGCTGACCGACATAAAACGCATCTTTTTTTTTCTTACAGTTTCGTTAAGTCTGACTTCACTATCTCAATAATCATTAAAAACTGCATTCATTATTTTGTTAGTTTGTTACATTTGAAATGGGAAACCTTTCGGTGGTCAGGATTAATTTTTAATTTTAAAATTACTTTGAAAATTTTAAAAGTTTTTCACAGATCTTTAACTTTTAAAGCAGATATTTTATGGAGTAATAAAAATTAATGTATTAATATTGTAATAAAGGTATTTATTTACCATAATATTTGAAATAATTATTATAATCTCGCGGAAAATTGTTTGGACTAAATTTTTGGTGGAAAATTGTTTGGTGAAAATATTTTTGCAGGTTAAAAGTTATACGAATAAAAGGCAAACATTTCATATTCAGAATAACAATCAACCCTGTACTTATAAATTCAAATTTCACAGTTCTTAGGGCAATGTTTGAATGCATATCAGGTCATTTTCACTAAAGATATACGTTGCACAAACCGGTATTTAATTTTCAAAAATCTGTAAGTTGGTAATCTGGTTGATTATTCTGATGCTGCGGAGGATGTGGGTTACGGGGAACATGACTGTATCGATTGTAGCACGGCCTGCCAACCTTCCCCCGCGTAAAACTGAAAATAAAGTCTGATTACGACGGCTTCTAAATTGAAATATTAGCTTCTGCAAGGCGCTACTTAAATAATGATATCAGAACACAGTATAAACGGCAAATAAAAGTATCTCCAGGATGCTGAATTTATTCCCTTTAGTGTTTCCTGAGGGATGCATTAATTAGTCCCAAAAAGTCCTTAGTGAAATAAAAGTAAACAATTATTATGACAAATAGTCTAACATTAATGGTAACCAAAGTGGGTTAATTATGATTGGAAATTAATTTAAAACAATGTTTTAAAAATAGTTTTTGTTAATTGCCACATGTATTTAAATTATTTTTATTTATGTTTAGTAAAAATACAATTTTTTCTAAGTCTTTCAAAAAAATGTAAAAGTCTTCTTAGATCGTTTTTTGTTTGAGCGAAAATAGAAACTGTCCATAGTCCGGATAACATATAAAAACCATCACGCTTGCCGTGAACATATAGGGCCTAACTTATAATTCGTGAAGTGAATTTAAGTGTACCAATAGGCTTCTATTGCATTCGTGGCTCAATGGTATGATTTACACTTGTGAAACTAAACGTTGTTAGTTCAAAACCAGCAAAGTAGCTTAACTTTTTTAAATTTATTATTTACTTAAAATTATGTATATAAGTTGAATGATAAATATTTAAATTACAATTAACGCCATTATACTACATACCCTATCCATACAGCACAACATTGTTTGAGTGTTAACAGTCAAATATATCTTGTATATCGTATACAAATAATTTTATTAATAAAGCTGTTGTGATAATATATTTAATGTATTAGTAATTGGTTATAATGTATAGTACAAGTGTGTTTTGTGTATTTGTATATGATGAGGTAAATCTCAATGTTCTTTAATATCACTTTTGTATGTTTTCAATTTATCAATTACCTTAAATTTTCTCTTCTGCCGATTATTCCCCTGTATGTATTTTTTTGCTTTTTAGATTAAATTTTTTTAGAAACGTTTTTCATTATTTATTCTATTCTGTTTCTAGTGTTTAGACGTACACACTGACCAATATGCATACAAAAAAAATTGAGTCTCTTTGAAATTTTGATTGGTTAGGCCTATACCTACTCGGATCCTTTAAATCAAAAAGGGGTTTTTACTTAAAAGTTTGCCCATTTGTTTGTCTATCTGATTGAGTGTGTTCGTTGCTAGATAATAACAAAATTGAAAAAAAAGATCTGATTTACTCATATTTTCGGGATATTAAATTTTTGTTTTGAAAACTTTTTCTAAAAAAATAATTTAAAAATGTGTTTTTTTCAAATTCATATAAAGATTTTGATCAAGGATAGTTTTACTGTAGCTACAAGAATTCCCCAATGTAAATCTAAACTTAAAACACTGTTATTTGATAAATGTATTCTTTATATGCACTTTATTTATTTTACTTTTGAAAATATTTAATTTAACAGTAGACAAACTGTTTCTATTAATTAAAATATTTAAAAAAAATCGAAAAAACATCTTTTTCAAAAGGTATATTTGTGTTTACAAGGATTTCCTTTCGTTTCTGAAACGTGATGTGTATTTGCAGGGTAGAAGTTTGTGCTTCAGGGCATGCTAATCCTCTCTGCAACAATTAGTGCTGTCAAGTTGGCTGCACTGTCAGTTGCATACTGTGCTAACGTTTATGTGTACTGGCGGAGTTGGAAACACGTGATACCTGCCAAAAACCGCAGACAGTTATGTTTCAACGTTTTCTTAGGGTAATTTGTTTGCGGAGAAATCACCGAAAAATGTTTCTGAAATTTGGTGCGCTTGCTTTAATGTCTGTTGAGATTTTGAAAAAAAAATTATAAATAAAATTTACAAGTTTGCTAAGAAAGGTAGAATAAGAAACGAGATTCCTCATTTGTGACAAGTAACCGAACATAAATGTTGAATTCTGTAAACATTAAAAAAAAATATTACTGAATAATTAGTAAATATTTAAGAGCACGCCAAAATTAAAAAAAACAAAATTCTCGAAGTTTTACATAATATGTAAAAACAAATTTTAAAAAAGGGCACTTTTAAATGAACACTACTTACTGATTTAGGATTAATGTAAATATTATAACATTTTGTGTTATTCATGATTTTCACTAGAATTAGTATCGATTATTGTCAGGTGATGTAATATAAAATTCCACTAAAATGAATCCTGAACGTCAACAACAATTTTAATTTAACCACAATCAGGTAACTAAAGCCGAGATATGCACGTTCACAAAAATGACAATTTATTTTAGCTATTTGTGTCCCTCACATTTTTAGTACAATGGCGGTCATGGCTCATCTTCGTATTTTCAATTTAATTTAAAAATTTAAATTGCAAATATACGAGGTAACGAGAATTTTTAAATTTTGCGGGCATGGAGAGTCCGATTGTCAATCATTTTTTTATGTTGGTATACTTGCCCCTAAAGTGTGATAAAACTTTCAGCTATTTTCATTGTTAACTTTGTCTGTGACAGCCACTAAGGTTAGACGTGTTTTTATGAGCTCGGCAATTTTCGATTGTTAAAAGAAATGGATCAAAGAATTTGTATCAAATTTTGCGTAAAAAATGGAATAAAGTACAACAAAGTGTGTGAAATGTTAACAAAGGAATATGGTGAGTCTGCTATGAGTAAATCAAGAGTTTACGAGTGGTATAAGCGTTTCCAAGAAGGCCGTGAAGACGTTGCAGATGACGAACGCCCTGGACGCCCCAGCACATTAACAACCGATGAAAACGTGGAAAAAGTGAAAGAAATGGTTATGAACAATCGCCGGTTCACAATTAGAAAGGTCGCTGATGATGTTGGCATATCGATTGAATCATGTCATGACATTGTTGCCAATGTTTTGTGTATTAAACGCGTGGCAGCAAAATTCGTTCCAAAATTGTTGAATTTTGAACAAAAACAGCGGCAAATGGAAGTTGCTCAGAACTCACTAAATGAAGTCAACGACGATGCAGAATTACTGAAACGTATTATAACAGGTGACGAAACATGGGTTTACGGATATGACGTCGAAACTAAGGCTCAATCATCCCAGTGGAGGCATTTTGGCTCGCCAAGACCGAAAAAGGCTTGACAAGTGCGGTCGAACTTGAAGGTTATGCTCGCTGTGTTCTTCGATATTAATGGTATAATGCTTCATGAATTCCTGCCACCAGGTGAAACGGTCAATAAGGAGTACTACCTACAAGTTCAACGCCGTTTGCGTGAAGTAATCCGAAAAAAAACGCCCGGATCTGTGGAAAAACAATTCACTGGTTTTGCACAACGATAATTCACCAGCTCACACTTCATTGCTTGTTCGTGAATTTTTGGCCAAAAACAGTACTGTAACGATAACATTAAAAGCGCATCGCTGAAAGAACTAAAGGCTATCTCACAGATCGAGTTTGAGAAATGTTTCGAGGATTGGAAGAAGTGCTGGCACAAGTGCATAATCTCCAATGGGGACTATTTTGAAGGCGACAACATCAATGTAGAAGAATAAATAAATATTTTGTTCAAAAAATTAAAATTCTCGTAACTTTCTGAACACACCTAGTATATAAATTTGATGCTGATTTAAATTGTATTTTGCAAAAAAATGTTGGAAATTTGTTTCTATTACGTCAGCGAAACAGCTGCGTGCTATGATTATTCAAATTTGTCTTAGTTGCTCTCAAAACGATTGTTTTATTGTTTTTAAAAGAATGTTTCCTTTATTTCATTAAGGTAGTTTAAGTGTTACTGTTGATTCATTCAAAAATGTTAGAAAGTTTCTTCAATTCTAAAATTTATACACTTTTCCCAGAAAGTGTTACTTAATTAAACTTCTTAATCTATTTGACATAGATACCGCTGGGATAACAAAGAAAGTAACTTTCAGTTTATTTTGAAACTTAATAAAATTTTAATTTTAAACTGAAACTCTTAAGATTGCTTACACCAAGAGATGGATAACATTAATTATCCTCTACAGCTATTCTGTTACAGTAGTTCTGTAGTTTCAAACCAAAATAGTGCTTCTTAAATGTCTTTGCGGATTAAAAATAAAGTTTGCAACTAAACGCCAAGTGTTTGAATCTCTCAGGAAAATTATTTCACTCGGACTGTATTTGTCGCTGTTTGGATCGAATGAAGTTATTCCAAAGTTCTGATTAAACCCCAACGCCGTGGATAAAGAAGCTGATTGGAGATTGGACGGGGTTTTTATTTCCGTTTATTTAGTTTACTTCAAGTAATTTGCACTTTGTTACATTATTATGATATGATTGGCTCAAAGGAATTGCATGCAACTAAATTATGATATGATTGGCGCAAAGGAATTGCATGCAACTAAGAGCCGCCTCGGTGGCCTAGTGGATAGCGTACTAGGCTTTCACCCCGAGGACCCGGGTTCGATTCCCGGCGAGGGCTTGGCATTTTCATACGCTATACATCATCCCATCGTCTGTATTAGCCCAAGTGTACACAATAGTCAGACGTTAAACAAAAAAAAAAAAAAAAAAAAAAAAAAAAAAATGCAACTAATGTGTTAGAATAGCTGCGAAAAACAAACGTTTGTCAAAAACAGCTCCTATAGTTTTGATTTAATTCGATTTACGTAATACAGACTAAATCCTCTCAATAGGTGCAGCTAATCTGCACTCCTGCGGGGAGTTGTTTTAAAAATAAATAAGCTATCGAGGTATTGATAATCTAGGTTTTCCGTAACTCGATTTGTTTTTTTTTTTGTGGAAAAGTTTAAAAAGAAGTGGTTCAGTGTATTCAGTTTCTGGGTTTAAATGGCTGCTCAAGTAGCTTATTTCTCAGTAAAAACTCACTGAAATTCATCCCTTAGATCATATCTTTGATTTGAATAAGATTCTTTTTGATATAGGCCTAAACATTGATGGAAATGCAAATCACACTCGTGTGAATCATGAATCATTTGCGTTAACGTAGCCGTACTGAATGCAACTTGCCCGGTACACATGATGGTCAGTCTGGATGTGGAGGACACTGCGAAACCATTGGGGCAGCATTTAATGCTAGTCTAGGGAGATTTCGCACGGTATTCCAAGCTGATATCTGTGCAATATAAGAGGACGGGTTTACAGGTAAGGGTATTCTCATACTCACAGGTAGCCAGGATCCAAGCTGATATCTGTGCAATATAAGAGGACGGGTTTACAGGTAAGGGTATTCTCATACTCACAGGTAGCCAGGCAGCATTACAAGCCCTCAGCTCTGTAGAGATCTCATCCAAGTTGGTGTGTGATTCTCTCCGCTCTCTATGTGTCTTGTCAAATGCTAATATGGTGCAAGTAGGATAGGTAACTGGGCACAGTAGGATTGAGGGAAACGAGAGAGCAGATATAATGGTCATCGACTAGTGGGACCAGAGCCCGCGTGCGGAATTAGTCACCCAACTGCTAGAAGTGCAGTGATGAAATGGGCTAGGAAAGAGCACATCAAGCAATGGAAGCAATTCCCTGGACAACGATTTGGGAAACCAGACCCTGTACTGACAAGGATACTTGTTCAGTTTTAGGAGGTCACTGAGGCAGGTCATCGAACACGGCCACATCCGGAGTCATCTACATAAGATGAGATTGTTACAAATCTTGCCTGAGTGTCGTCTGTGCGGGCAGGGTGTCGGAACTGCAGCACATATATTCCTGGACTGCGAGTCCTAGAAACCAAAGAAGGAAACTCTTCGGACCTCAGCAACCAGATCAGGAGTTCAACCAGGACATGTTTACAATATACACGGAGCCGCCTCGGTGGCCTAGTTGATAGCGTACTGGGCTTTCACCCCGAGAACCCAGTTTCGATTCCCGACCAGGGATTGGCATTTTCATACGCTATAAATCGTCTGCATTAGCCTAAATGTGCACAATAGTCGGACGTTAAAAAAAAGAAAAAAACAATATTATGGAGTTCGCCAAGGGCACTGGAATCGGCTTAAGGTGAAGTAATAGGGGTACACAAAAAGCTTACAGGTAACGTGTCGGGGTCAGGAAGCCTTTGTTAATACCCAAAGGAAAAACCGTATCGAAGCTTTCTTACGTCATTGCTATTAGATTGTAGTTCTTTTTAAGAAGGAAGGTAAAAATTGGAAAATTGTATGTTTAAAAAATTCCCCATATTTTATGTATGTATATAGAAAGCATGCCGTCTACCTATATAAAATGAAAAGTATCGCCGGGAATATATCCTATATATATCCACTATATATATATATATATATATATATATATATATATATATATATATATATATATATATATATATGCGTGTCAGGAATATAAATCTAAACTATTGCATGCATTGTCATGAAAGTTTGCACAGAGGCACTTGAGATATTGGATCAGGAGTGTTTACAATTTAGTAAGTCAGTAATAATTGCTTATTATTGCTATGCAACTGTGTGTGGGAAGGCCTACCGGAGATTACAGTGCCCTCTATGTTCAGAATAAGCTTATTATATCATCAATCGTTCTATGGAATTCATAGACCATTCGACTGTGGTTTGTTCGATTTACCATAACCTTAACACTTTTTATTGACATTAACGATGTTAAAAGTGATTCCTACAATTTCACTAAAATACTGTAGCACGGGTGTTCACGTAGTATTTTGTAAATTTAAAAAAATATTTTCTTTGAATTAGCTTATAAATTACTGCCTCTAAAGGATATCTTAAAGTTTCATTTTGTTACAAAGAAAATAAGTTGGGTAACTGACTTAAGAGGCACTTCCATGTCGTGTGAGAAAGTGTACATTTAAAATTCTACAAAGCACGATTTAAAATAATTTCAAAGTTATAATTTGTAGCAGAAAAAGTAACAGTTAAAATGAAAGTTGAAGTTCGGACGTGACGGGTACAGTACCGCGGGCAGCCCCGGTAATATTTTTGAGGACTTGAAGCGTCGCCAGAAATATCGCTTGGAACATTTTCAATCTTTTATTACTTAAGTTTCGATAACAATGGACTCTCTTAACGAATGACGGCTAGCCTGACGTGCTCACAATACTCGCGCTCGTTTATTTTCGATTAAAGACAATCTTCGTCGATAAAGCCAAGTCTTTCTGTAATAAAACCTGACAGCACCGCCGATTTTAATGAAATATCGCGCTAAACACAAACAGTTCTGTAAGATTTGTAACCGACAGCTGCGAAAGTTATGTAAATGTCCGTTGCAAAGTAGAGCCATTTTCTGTAATGGTGTAACGGAGGTAACTCGGTAATCCGGCACATCTCGCTGACTCTGGGGAGGCATATTATAATATTATTTGTTTTATTTTACAACCGTATCGAAAATCTGATTACTCAGCATTAAAGTCTGCATAATTCACTGTTTACAACTTTAAAGTAGGATTAAAAATAAACGCAGACCGACAACAATTTCAATTTCTTGATTCCAATTGTTGCTGGTTGTTGTGGGAATATTAGATTTTTCAAGGTAAAACAATTAATATAAAAAAATAGCTTCCATCACGTCAGTTCGACACCTGTGTACTACAATTATTAGCAGGTTTTTATACTTACTGAAAGTCTGAATACATTAGCATTTAAATTTTTTAAAATTAGATTGCAAATGCGAAAATGAACCCTGACCATCGTGCATTTCATTTCCTTAAAACGCGAATAAAGTCATATTTCAACACTTTTTACGACAAATTCAAACCGGTGTTAAATCAAAAGTTAAAAAAGCAGTTTTTCTTGAAAATGTAAAATGGATTTTGCAGTAACCGAATTTGTTCGAGCTAGTAACAAAATCGCCTTTCATCCCAAGCAGAAAAGTCGATGTGTTATAACACCTATAGGCCTATGGAAAAGGTAGCTAGATTCAGCAGTTCCGTTCAACAGTTTTGAAAAAACAGCTTTTCAAATCTGAAAAATATCAATATGTTTTTACCATACATCTGTTCAATAACGCATAGGAACCAGCGTTAAAATCTATATACATTAGTATTCTAATATTTCAAAACCATTAAAATTAACAAAATTAATTTAATGGTAATAAAGGATCATTTTCTTATATTCAATACAATTATAAAATTTAAAATACTGATTTTAATGTTGATTGTAGTAGTAAAATTGTCATTTATATATTTTTTAATTTGTAGAAATCTAACAATGTTGAAGGTTTATTTTCATGTTTTATTGTATTTGGAAATTTAATATGTTAGCATATTCAGTGTTCTGTGTAAGTAGTTGTTTTGAAAACACGATCCGTGTGGACTAAGGGTTGCATATAACGACTGAAATTATTGTATAGTGAAGAATATCAATTGTAAACGTTTGAGTGTTATCTTAGCAGTTTTAGATTGAATATATTTAGCAATTTGAAAGACTAAGTGATCTGTGATTGAGAATTTTAGTTGTAATTGCAAGTTATGTATATTTTTACCAGAGTGCCATTATATGAGAAAGTTGAATCATTAAATATACAATACAAATCGTAACCATAAGTGAATTTATCAATTTTGGTGAGTTGCCTCTAGAGCTCAAAGTAGACGATGTAACCACTGGAAGAAGTTCTGTCGTTGTACGGTAATTAACACAAGTAACGGCACAAAGTTTGTGCACACAAAGTTTGCATATAAAATTTTACTTACTATGGATTTTCATTGTTTATTATAGCTGTTCACTTATATTTGTGTTAGAACCAAAGACACAAAAACAGTGTGATTTAATAAGAATTTGAAATTGGTTTAGTAAGTTGACCACCACCACGTTTAGTAAATTGGTTTAGTAAGTTGACCCCCACCACGTTTAGTAAATTGGTTTAGTAAGTTGACCACCACCACGTTTAGTAAATTGGTTTAGTAAGTTGACCCCCACCACGTTTAGTAAATTGGTTTAGTAAGTTGACCACCACCACGTTTAGTAAATTGGTTTAGTAAGTTGACCACCACCACGTTTAGTAAATTGGTTTAGTAAGTTGACCACTACCACGTTTAGTAAATTGGTTTAGTAAGTTGACCACCACCACATTTAGTAAGTTGACCCCCACCACGTTTAGTAAATTGGTTTAGTAAGTTGACCCCCACCACGTTTAGTAAATTGGTTTAGTAAGTTGACCCCCACCACGTTTAGTAAATTGGTTTAGTAAGTTGACCACACACCACGTTTAGTAAATTGGTTTACTAAATTGGTTTTAAGTTGATCCCATTACGTTTAGTAAATTGGTTTACTAAGTTGACCCCACCACGTTTAGTAAATTGGTTTAGTAAGTTGACCACCACCACGTTTAGTAAATTGGTTTAGTAAGTTTGACCCCACCACGTTTAGTAAATTGGTTTAGTAAGTTGACCACCACCACGTTTAGTAAGTTGACCCCACTACGTTTACTAAATTGGTTTTATAAGTTGACCCCATCATGTTTAGTAAATTGGTTTAGTAAGTTGACCACCACCACGTTTAGTAAGTTGACCCCACTACGTTTACTAAATTGGTTTACTAAGTTGACCCCCACCACGTTTAGTAAATTGGTTTAGTAAGTTGACCCCCACCACGTTTAGTAAATTGGTTGTGTCACCAGTGGCGTACTAATAAGTTAATAGATATCTGATGCAATAACGGAGGTATCGGACACGGTCGCGTAGGAGCTGCATCACTACCGCACTATGACAGGCTTAAGTTACAACTCACAATTAGAGAAAACGCTAGATTTTTTATATCTACTAACTTATCGTGTAGAAATATCAGTAGCGGTAAAATCCGATAGGATTAGCAGATTGAAAACACACGGCTAGATATAGCGCGTATGGACTTCGCCGAACCCTGCAGTGCTCGAGGCGCGGGTCAGATGATACTACGGGTTTTACCTTAACGATGCCTTCTGGGAAGCCACCCACGAGAGTCGATTCTTGTATGAATTCCATTTGTGACGGATCCATGAAATTCAGACTATCAATAATTTGAGAGTTTGGTTAGTTCCCCTTGGCGCGAGAAGAGTTAATGCTACTGGTAAAGGGACTTTAATGGAATCGTTACCTAGGGCTGATCCTCCGCGTGTGGCGCGATGTTACGTAACCCTCCGGTTGGCTGAAGCGGTTATTTTGTACGCAGTTAGCAACTGTCAAATTTAGAATGTTTTGTCGATTTGAATGGCCTTCATATTTACGTTTTGTGTGATGACTGATATTAATGGTTGAAGTCAAATGTAAAAAAAGTCTAAGACAAGAAAAATATATTTTGGATAATTTTCTTCCAAAACATCATTGAGAAGAGTTACCTTCGTAGTTGCGTACCAATATTATTTTAGTAAATTTTTGAGTAAAATTGTGTTGGATAATCTTAAACTTGTTTTTAAATATCCTTTCCCCATGGATCCTCTTCCGCTCTTCCGTCCATTTTACCCCTGCTCTCTTTGGGATTTCATTCTCTGGGACCTTCAACCGAGTCTCCTGTATGCGCGCCTGTCTTCAATGAATATATATATATATATATATATATATATATATATATATATGCATTTATATGCATGCCAGTTGGACTTTGTCATGATGTGTATTAACATTCATGATCAGTTTAAGCAGAATAATATATTGGGTAATGAAATGTGCAGAGACACCCTAATTACGGTTTTGCGTATTAGTCAAAAAAACCTTTTTTGGGACATAAAGATTTACTGTTGAATGTGCAGGGTAACTTTGGCTCAATCCATCCGAAATGTACGTGCCCTCAAAACCTCCAATTTTGGGGGCAGATCAAAAATTTTAGATTAAAACCTCTACCGAGTGACAACTGATTTTAAAAGTCTTGTTTGAGAGAAAACGAACAAGAAAACTACAATGCGGCACAAAATGGCGGCAATTGAGAGAAAATCAAATTCTGGTGAATTTTATCTGACAGTGAACCAACTATAACAGATTGAGTCCTGAAATCACATCAGTGATTGAGTTTGTTTGCTATCTCTTCAGTTTGTAGCTAATATTAGCACAAAGGAAGTGCACAAGAGCGTATTGCATATACTTTGTACAAATTATGTGAGTTATGGTGATCGAATTAAAATTATTGTGAACATTTTACAATAAGCCTGTAAAAAAATAACGTATGCCTGTAGGAAAAAATGTAAAATGTTCGATTTAGTAGGAGTTTAGAATGAACATTTTTGAGCTGCCTCAAAATTTTCAATTTTTGGAGAGGAGGAAAAGTTGTCCATACACAAAAAAATACATCTGCATGCCATATAAATGTTTGATTTTCTCCACAAACACACTAAAATGTTCTTGGGCATCACTGCACATTTGACTAGCCCTTATAGTTACATTTATATTGAAACAATGGCCGTTATGCAACTTTAAAGAGATTTTCAAATTAATCTTGTACTATACGGCTGTTTAAAAATACATGGTATTATTTCATGAAGAAATTAAAATTCATTCGACTACTACTTTCCCCATCTGCCCTTAAACTTACACGATACAAAATTAAATTCTATCGAAATTCCAGCTTGTTCCGTTATGAATTACAAACTTAGGAATTTTGTAGCATTCATTCTTTTATTTTTCTTTGAAATTCTGTGTTTTTTTAAAAATCTTTTGGTAGTTAATGAATATATGGACTCCCTCTCCTGGAATACAAAGATAAGGCATTATCATACGGTAATGAAACCAGAAGCCTTATATGCAGCTGAAACATTATCTCTCACAACCCAGGGCCCACTTGAAAGGCTGGAGATCAAAGAAAGGAAGATATTACGAACAATCTTAGGCCCCAAATTCCGTAACAACCAATTACTTCACATCAGGAATGAAACTCTTTACCAAAAAACTGAAACACTATCAGACACAATAAGAAAAAGGAGAATTGATTTTTATGGGCACATCCTCCGAATGGACAAAAATAGACTAACCAAAAAAATATTTGACTACTTTCGCAATAAAAGAGCCAAACCACTTTGGTTTAGAGAAACGGAGAAGGACATAACAGAACTACAAATCACTGACCCTATGCTCATGGACAGAACAGCCAAAACAATAACCAAGGACAAGAAACAACTGTTCCAAGGCAAAGTCAAATCCAAGCGAACGGTCCAAATCTCTGACGAAGAAAGAAAAGCAAGATCACAACGAATAAAGCAATACTGGGCTACGAGGAAGGCAAGAACATTAAAAAGTGATTGATTTAGTGTACCCCAAAGTTGGGTGAAACAAATAAAGAGAAAGAATATATGGACTTTTGTGACCTACGTAAAATTCCTGGATATTACAACCAAAATAATGAAATAAGTAATACACCATATTTAGTAAATTTAGATCAATGTAGAGAAAACAAAATCGACAATTAGACAATTCTGGTATGTCTATACAAAATCACTGTATATACTGGTCGCTGCAGGAAAGTGTAGACACCGCATAAAGTCTGTTTAGAAATTAGTACTAGAATTAGCAATATTTATTTATTTATGTTAAAATATAAAAATATTTCTTTTTGACTAATGGAAGGCTTGTATGGTTACCATACTGACACAGAAAATTATTTACTCAAGTTATGAATTCTGAGTTAAAAAGTTACTTTTTTGTTTTACTGTCTAAAATACAATATTATAGATCTTTTAAATTTTAAAATATCCAGTTTCAAAATATTAATTAATCGAAAAATTTTGCGTTATTAAAAAAAATTGACATTTTGGAATAAGATTTAAATGTTTTCTTTAATTTGGTATAAAAAAACATACGAGAAATTTGCAGCACAAATTTAGTTCAAAATTTCTGCGCCGCTATTTTGATTAAGAAATAAACGCAATTAGCCGACGCAATATGATAAGAAAAATGACATATTTAGAAATTAACATTTGAACTCCTGTTTTCCTCCTCTATTATTTAGTTTCCTGCTTGGACTCAACCAATAAATGTTTTATTGGTTCAAGAGTTTGAGATTTACAAGAGCAAAAAATCAGACCCCCAGAACATCCTCAATGAAAAACTTCCATTTAAATCAAATTTAATATATGACATGGCTCTAAGGATAAGTGATTCGAGTAAGTAACAAAAACCGACAGACTCCGCAGTCCGGAATGTAACGACGTACGAGTCGCGTGTATAGCTTGGCCAAGCCGAATTTCATGGTGGATATTTTAAATGTGTAATTGTGCTCAGTGTTTGTGATGTATGTTTTAATGTTTTGTTTGACTTTGTGACGACCTCGACAGAGGGATTTAACATTTTGTATGGCCTGAAGATGAAACTATAGAGTTTCGAAACCGCGGTAGCTTTTATGAGGTGAGTTGATAGACCACTGACGGGTCATAATCCTAATCATTTGAATGTGTGGTCCGGTGGCTATGTATAATTTATAATTTATAATTTATAATGAAAATAAATATATAATTTTCCTCCTAACGTTTTGGCGTTAGAGTTGCAAACAGAAGATCACACAATAACATAACACTTCGTGATGACCACCTGAAGATTATAGGCCCTTAAAATTATCTGTAACGCTGTCAGTTGAACTTTTACAAGTACGGTTTCCTAACAAGCAGTAGGAACATTTGTTTCTTAACATAATACAAATATAAATAATTTATATAATATAAATCAAACGTTATTTACTATTCATTAAATATACATAAATGTTTGCATAAAAATATAATTTACATAAAAATACAGTAAATAAAGAGCACAAAGTGACTTGAACAAATTACACTGGAAACAAACAGCGACTGATTAAAAAGAAAGTCGACTGTGTACATACAAGTCGAGGGAATATTACACAGCCAATCTTCGGAAATTGGATTACTTCGTACATTGAACCAATTACTTGAGCTATACACAAAGGCAAGGAGAAGAGTAGCGAACAATATACACATGCCTGCAAGGTTATCTGCTCTTCAAAGCGGGCCCGAATTAATTAGTTCCTTTCCAAATCTAGAAATTCTTAAGCAACTTAAAAATTAACACGCTGCTCGGCAACTGTTTACTTATTTGTTGTATGTACAATGTCCTTTTGTCCTTATCTTAGAATCCTAGGTAAGTAGGTCTTGAAAGTGATGGTACTTCTTTTAACAGCTATTGTTTGGCTTTAGGTTTTGCTTAATGCACGTACGTTAGCCAGTTACACTAATGAGCACGAGTGTTAACAATATGGGTAAAGCAACGGGAGCAGTGCTCAGATTGAGAACTTTAAGGTGCGCAGTTCAGAAACGCAGC
This sequence comes from Callitettix versicolor, assembly GCA_022606455.1. Classification (NCBI taxonomy): domain Eukaryota; kingdom Metazoa; phylum Arthropoda; class Insecta; order Hemiptera; family Cercopidae; genus Callitettix; species Callitettix versicolor. The sequence continues at coordinate 2,259,592 of CM040189.1, read as the reverse complement.
GAACTGACCGGTGCTTTAGTCACATCGACAACCGAGTGCTAGCAAATTTTATAACGACAACGCTAGCAAATTTTATAATGAGCCCTGTGGACTCGATCGATGTGCTAACGCACCGTTCAGTCTGCTGCGTCTCTGAACTGCGCACCTTAAGGTTCTTAGTTCTAGCCGCAGTTACTCCTGTTGCTTTTCCCTTACCGTTATTGCTTTATCCTGATCCCTCGTCCTCATTAGTCTAACTGGCATAAAGTTAAGAAAAAAATGATAAAAATGAAGAAGTGGAGTAGAGACAACGAAAATACAAAAAACTTATGGTAAAGGTCAAGAAAGTATAGTTCTTGTAAACAACGAAATGCTAAGAATAAATGTAAGCTGCTAATAAGAATAGTAGTACTTAAAAGTAAGAATCTAATGCAATTGCTATCCGATACAGAAGGAAAAGGCTAGAGAAGCCTGAACAAAATACTGTGGGAAAAGAGAACCAGCAAAGTTATTCTAAGCATTTCAAAAAACTTAAGTATTAATAGTTATTTCGATATTTGTTGTACAAACCCTGAAATAAACGTACTCTTCATCCAGTACAGGCTAAATTGTAATTTATTAAAACATTAACCTTCTTTCAATTGAAAATGTTGTAACAGTAACATGCTACGTATGTGTAATAACAAAACAAAACACATGCAATTGTGGATACGATACGAGCATTTGTCTAAGGTAGATCACCTCTACTTGTTTTCAAACATATTATTTGAAATGTTTGACAATCGTGTGATAGTTATCCTAGTGCCCCAGGTATCCAGGAACGCAATTGAGTTGGAAAGGAGTTTTTAAAGAACTTTTTGTGTGAAGGATATTTTCTTAAAAATCTCAGCTTTACTATAAAAATCTGCAAGTGTGATGTTATAATAAACTTATTACAATTTTTCTTATTTAAAAAATAAAAATAAAGAAAAATATAAATTCTTTAAAAAATAGATCTGTATTGTTAATGATTGTTAGACATGAACTACTTAAACTGAAATCTTCGACTAAAAAGGTATTTTCCTTACATTAATAGCACTAATGTAAGTAGTTATAAAATATCTTTCAATCGAGATCAGTTCGTTGAATTATGTATAGTTCAATTCGTTTATATTTTCCATAAAAGAAAATGTTATGCTTTTAACTAATGGTGTAATAAAGGATGCTATACCCTTTAAGTTTAGATTTGAAATAGGCAGGGTAAAAAAATCCTGGTTTCTAAAATCTAATTTTCGCAGTTTGTATTACCTTTTTTAGCGTACCCAGGTCATTTTTGTGTTTTTAATAAATTAAATTTAAGTAAAAAATGTTTGTGTGACATTGTGACGTGATAGAGACGTATGATCAGGTAAGATGGTGTGTGAAATAAATATTTTAGAGCTATAATACGTTCCACGTTTGAATAGAGTTTCTATGATATTAAGATATTAGACAAACATCTACAATAGGCGTTGAATTGAAACGCACTACTCTACTATTTAGTGTGTTTCGAAACGCAATAGAAAGAGTTACTTAAGTGGATACATATATACAAAGAGAACGCTTTCGTAACGTAAAAATACAAAGAAAAATCCCTTTTTTTATTTATTTTTTGGTCTCATGGGACCACTTTAGTCTAAATTTCAGTTCTTCCTAACATTGGGCTGTAATTTTTCTCTCCAATAATCCTCATTCGATCAGATCGTTGCTTCCTGACATCTTTGATCACTACCCTCTTCGGTTTATCCACTTTAAATTTATTAGTCTTAAGAATGCATGTTATTTTACATTTGTCTGTTGCATCATCCATTTTCAGTCCTATTTCACTGAGGTCCCTGAGGACTTGTGTGATGTATATTCCCTGTGTTTTCCTGTTGATGCTTCTCATTACCAGTTGTCTCAGGATTCTGTCCTCCGGCATTCTTAATATGTAAAAGAAGTGGGAAATTCTTCATTTTTTCATTACACTGAGAACTGGGTCGATATATTTGTATACTGTTTCATTGGTGGCTATTCTCCAGGTCCCGTCTTTCCGGTAGCTTTTGTTGAGACACGTTCTGATGATCCTTCTCTCTGTCTTAAGCAGCGGGTCCGTCTTCTTATTGCTTTTGATTTGGAAGAGAGTTTCACTGGCATATAATGTTTCTGGGAGTACCACTGATTTTGTAGTAGCGTATTTTTGCTTTTATTGACAGGCATTTTTTCTTGTTCATTGGCCAAGTTAGTAGCTGGGCTTTTTTAAATTTTGCTACCCTATTGAGTAGTGCGGGTTTTTCGTCCAGATGGTGTTATGGTTTCTCCTAGATATTTGAAACATTCCACGAGCTTTATGGTGTTTCCGTTAATGTTCACTTTATTTACGCATTGCGGGTCCATGGCCAAGATCTCTGTTTTTCTGAAGAAATCCCTTTATTACAAATTAAAAGAAATTAATTTGATGTGGACAGAATAAATATCAGACTAGTCAACCTACTTCACCCTCCATGTACAGTTCAGTAACATAGCTTCTATCTTCAGAGTGATACCAGGCAGAAGTAATCAAGAAGAGTTGAAGTGTAGATGGAAAAGAACAAGAATGTTTAAAAGGACAAACTAAAACAATTATGTTTTGAACAACACCAAGGAATATTCCTAATGTAATTCGATTAATTATAAAACTAATATAAAAGGTGTAATATTTTAATGGAACTTAATCTATTTTCCTTGATTATTTTCAAATGCTAATCAGTTTTGTAAATGTTTGCCAAAATAATTAACGTTTACTCCTCAGCTTTTACAATTTTAACCTAACAAATATTTCATTCTTTTTGTTGAGTACATGTTGAAGCCTTTCAACGGTATTAAATATTTTATATATCTTACCACGTTTAAGAATACCATCAGTATCAAAATAACAATATTTGTAACGGAGAAAAATATGATTATGTTGAGAATTCAAAATATTTCACTTGGTTTTAATCAGTGATTTCGTTTAAAAATACACTTAATAAAAACATCTCGCGTTTACGGACCAAAACAAAGAATAGAATCGGAATCGGAATACAGCCTTCAGTTCAGCCATAAAACAAGGGGAATACCGCAAACAATTTTATTGGCACGACTTCAAATCTCAGAAGGTATTATCAAAGCTTCGCGGCAAATCCAATAACGGAAAGACTGCGTTCTTTGTCACGTCCAAGGCTGCCAACTGCTCAAAAACAAAACTGTTACTTCAAAACTTTCCTTTACCTCAAACTTTACTGCCGCAACAATTTTACATTCAATAACACCCCGGGGGCTTGAAATTTGTAACTTAAATAAATCGCTTTCAACAGTTTTTTTTTCGACTCGTTTAGAACTTAAAAGGGAAAAAGTTGATGGCAGTTAATAAGCTCGGCATTATGCTAATTTCAGTTACGTCCTGAAACGCACGGAAAAGTAAGTTGGAAATCAATTTGTAACTTGTAATTTGAAATGACGGACATTGTTGAAATACCAGCTGCTGGAGAATAAAACTTCTTACGATGTACTTTTAGCAGAAATAAATTAAAACTTTTATTAAATGACTATACAACGTGGCTAAGCCAGTTCTTGTAACGCGATATTACCTTTGTTATTGTCAATTTGTAAACATTACTGGAAACGAAAACGATCTAGAATAGAAGTTTGCATTTGTTCAATGAAATTTCAATTAATTTAACTTTAATTAAGTAAAAAATTAAATTAATTAAATTCACTGTGTTCAGTATAATGATCTGCCTTCCTAGCTTCGTCAATTCTACTTTCGTTGACGCGTTTTGGAGAACCTCCATCTTCAAAAACTATATCTATACTATAATATATATACTATACTATTGTATATATACTATGTTTTGGTCTGTACTATAGTATAGGTATATACTATAGTATATATCTATACTATAGAGTATAGATATAGTTTTTGAAGATGGAGGTTCTCCGAAACGCGTCAACGAAAGTAGAATTGACGAAGCTAAGGAAGGCAGATCATTATACTGAACGTAGTGACAATAATCCTAGCAGAAAAGAAGAATAATATAAAAAGAATTAAATTCACTCTAATTATTTAATTAATTAATCTCATTTCGATGTAATGTGCTTTTGTATTATATTTATAAATGAATAATTTATATATTCACGTTGAAAGTATTAAACAAAATTAGTTAGTAGGTTTCATAAAAAATAGAAATAATATATTAATTAAATTAAATTAAGCAAAATGCAAAGGTATTTAGAAAACTTCTTTCATTAAGTTGTTTCTCACTCATAGTCATAAATTAGACAAAATTTTAAAGTAGCTATAATTGGGTTTGCAATAACACATTGATTTTTACAAAATAAACTTTCAAAAACGTACGTTCGTGACCAAAACGTGGATAAAAAATGATCCAAAATTTAAAGTGAACGTTTCTTGTGTTATTTACTTCATTAACTCTCTATTAAATGACATTTTTGTAAACCATACGCGGAGGGGAAACAAATTACTTAGTTTTAGTTGAGGAACGTAATTCCTCAACGGCCGCAAGATCAACAAGCGTTTTTTAAGTAAAAACGGTATTTTATTAAAAATTCAAACATTAAATTTGTCTAGGTACTTTCTATAACTTTTGATGATAGCATTGATTTATTTTACTTTCGACTCACTTGTCGCCGATCAGAAAGTTTTCCTGTAGGTTTCTGCAGGAGGTCGCGCTGAAAGAGCTGAAGTTTGGCCTAGTCAGTGAACCACATTTCATACTTGCTACATATAGCTTTACGTATTTATTGGACACATAATGTGGACAAATTAACCCCAACAGAGAGTCTATTATTGAAAACGTCACTCGTCACACAACATTTATGTCTTCCATAAGCCATGCTTTATGTAGAGTGCGGATCGAAGCTTATAATATCCAGTTAAGAAATGGTCATTAAACTTAATTATATGCTTAGTTGTAATAGAAATAGTTGTTGTTTTAATATATTCATTACATACTGACTGGAGGAATTGAAAGTTTATTAAGAATTTGTAGAAATTCGCAATAAATATATTTATTTTATATTCTTCTTCTTTTCTGCTAAAGAAGCATATAAATTTAAGAATTTATTTAGAAAATATGATATAGATATAGCAATGGCTACAAATAATACAATAGGGAACAAACTGACAAAGAATATAGAAGAAAAGGACAAATATAGTAAGAATGGGGTAACAGAATACAGTGTGGATGCGAGGCAGTCTACATAGGACAAACAGGACGAAAATTTAAAGAACATGTAAGATCATTCAAACACGGCAAAAATGATTGAAATTATGCGTCACATTTAATAAAAGAGGGACACATACTTCGAGAAATAGAAAACTCCATGAAAGTACTACATACGGCAGAAAAAGGAAGACGTATGAACATTTTAGAGAACTTGGAAATTTTTAAATCTAAATTAAAGGGAGAAAACATAATAAATGAACAGATATCGTCGCAAACAGAAATAACGTTTAAAAATCTAAAAAAATTCAAAAATTAACGGGAGCGACGACCGTTGAAGAGAAAGTTTGAAAGGAGCCAATCAGAAGCGAGCGAAAACGTATGATTTTGAAGAGGCAATCAGAAGCAAGCACGTCAGGTTTAATGTACACGTGTTGAATAGAGGAGGGGTACGAGGTGGAGATAGTATAAATAGGACGGGCCATTGGTGACCAGTATAGATATAGTTTTTGAAGATGGAGGTTCTCTGAAACGCGTCAACAAAAGTAGAATTGACGAAGCTAGGGAAGGCAGATCATTATACTCAACATAGTGATAAATTTATTTGTTATGATTATCGTTGCAGCTTAAAACTCTTGTAATATATTTTAGTTCAAACTATCAACTCATATCTAACACTTAGTAGATATGATACTATCTGTGACATATTGGTATCTGGGAAAACTGTCACTGCTACTTTTTTTAAATGAACGTGTAAATAACTATTAAGTGTGAAATAATGCTTTCGGCTGGCCTGTTATGTAGATGTTACATCTTCATATACGCTAATATAAATTTTAAAAAAGCAAACAAAAACTGACATTAATGGTGACTATCCATCTGTACAATCGTAGATCTTATCTTCCAAAAGACACACTATACTAAATACATAATACCAATTACAAGCCAAACCTAGCGGGAAAAACTGTAATGTGAGCACAGTTAGCAATATCAATATTACCTCTTCTTTGTAATTCCTTACTAGAAAATTTCATAATTCACAGTTCGCGCGGCACATGTTAAGTGTGAAATAGGCTAGTTAAGGTGTCAGCATTGGTAGGAATCAAATCAACCCACTACGCATGCGCAGAGCAAGGCGACGCGATCCTAACTGAAATGAAAAAACTAAGGACTTAAATTGGTGGACCATATTCCGGTAGATTTCAGTTCACAGTTAGTAACAGTTAAACTCAACCATTCACTGTTAGATAAATATGTGAAATCGAACTATCTGTGAAAAATTACCAGATCTGTGATATGCCTAACATCTCTAACACTTAGCTGTCACTATTGTGTTTAGATTTAAATATAGAAAATATGTGAAACCAGCGAACGAATTTTCTATTTGATGTGACGAGAGCCTAACCGATCTGAACTGACTAAACTTGTGTGGGAAGCAATGAGGAACTATTGTTAGCTTATAAAGTTTGGTAAAATCATTGTCGTAGGACGTAGTAGTCTGATTGCTGATTGCTGACTACAGACTGTGTGAAAAGTACTTGTGTAGTTTGACATACTGACGTGTGCGTGTCAAGAGCGTCCATGCAGTTCAGCAGTATGCCAATGTTTCCGAACACTGGACAACAGTTGTACATCGAAACATTGGAAATATCACTTGCTCAAACTCTTTTTCCTCAAAGTTGTCAAATGTTTGTTTGTTTCTAAGTATTGGAAGATATAATTTGACTTAGTGCTCATAACAATCTTCCACTGACATGTATACTAAGATTTCTCTCTCCCTTCAAGCTTCAACTCATTTCGCACGATTTAAAAAGCTTTTTTAGATTTTTTCATTTTTTTCTGTTTAACGTCCGACTATTGTGCACACTTGGGCTAATGCAGACGATGGGATGATTTATATCTTATGAAAATGCCAAGCCCTGGCCGGGAATCGAACCCGGGTTCTCGGGTGAAAGCTCAGTACGCTATCAACTAGGCCACCGAGGCGGCTGAGATTCTTAGAAATTAATAAGGCTAGTTAAAATTAGGGCAGGGGATACTAATTTACTGCCAATAATATCCTGTGTGTTTTATTAAAAATTTACAACTTTTTTTTGACAAGAATGTATATAACCTGTAACAAATTTATAAAATTTTTTAGTAAACGTTTTATTGATACATTTGTACGTCCGTTTGGTTTTTTGATACGAGTGCTGTTTTTTTTTGACAGTTACAAATGTATTTTCTGCAATTATTTAAGCGGTTGAAAGCTTAAAACGAAGTTATCACGATAAAGTAGCTTTATTTGGCAAAAGTTTTGTTTGAATAAAACAGAGTTCAACATGTTTATCCGCTGGGTCCTGAGCGTCCCTAAATAAATTAAAAGTTAGAAGAAACGTCACTTTGGTAATTCAATTAGAACTAAGTTGGAAACATTTCTTTCTGTGAGTTTTGCAGGGAAATTTATTTTTATGGAACCGTCGGCCGAAATACCGCTTGTTGATGTTGCCGTCATAATCAACATTCTAATTTGAAAATAAGAAAATGTACACACATCGTGCGTGTTTTGAGTTGGATTTGAAAATTTAAATTTTAAATTGTGCAGATTTTAACTATGATTACAATAGTTAAATCAGGTATTCTAGAAAAGGGCTACATTTTAAGATGGAGCTGCATTTTAAAATTGTTTAACGGACTTTGTTGGGCAATAAACTATGGACATCATGTCCAATGGACATCATGCTATATTACTAGAATATATTTTTGTACTGTTTGCATTGAACCAAAATTGTGAAAGTGAGAGTTTTATCTCAGAAAGCCCCAAAGTAAAATAATACCATTATTAACTAACTCTCAAAATGTGATCCAGAGATCATTTTCCAATGATGAGAATCTCGACCAATCTGGAGGTTGCACAGTTGAAAACCTGAGCACGTATGAGCACTATAGCAGTACAGGACTTATCGTGGCAGGTTTATTGGAGACTGCATGTGTTCTATTGGTTTCATCGGAATCGATTATCGAGTTGATGTAAATAACAATGATAATTTTATTGAACACTAAGTCAACTCTAGACCTTACCGGAGCTGTAAATTAGTACATGCTTTATTTACTTTTCTGCTTTTTGGAAAATATACTTCACTTACTGGAAAAGTATTTTCTAAAAACATAACGTGAATATAATTGGAAAAAACATAAATAAAAAATTCTGAGAATATTGGGAAATTTGTTTGTGCTTTTAAAGATGGAGAAATAATTTCAAAACATCAAATTAACGAACTTTCGTAAGAATATAAATAAGTGTAATTAATTAAAATCATTAGAATGTGTAGATTATTATGGAAAAAAATGGTTTAATTGTTTATCAATGCCATAACACCATAACAACCGTGAGTTTACTGAGGTTTTTCCTTATTGTTAACTGTCGTATTTTGTTTTAGATTAATTAAAACGAAGGAACAGTGTTAACAGGAAGGGAAAACTTACGGCAATTAGTATATTTTCGAATCTATGACCTTGAGGTACAGCAGAGTGACAGAGGCTTAGGCAGATCGGACTCCCCGTCCCTAGAATCTGGTTCTGTGAGGAACAAACCATTAGCAAACCGAAGCGTCAAAAGATTGATGGAGTGGTTAGAGCTCTTTTAACAGAGAGCGGAAGTGTACAAGGCCTTTCTGCAAACATTGTTTTCAGAAAAATAATTTTAAATTTCAGTACTTTACATCACTGGAGGTAAAAAGTTCCCCGCCAAGTCTATACTTGTTGTTAAATCTCCTTTGAACTCCGCCCAGAACCAATCACCTCACTGTACTGGAGTTATCAGCGGTCTTCCTTTCAATCGCGGATACATTTAATAAATGGGTATTTAACCAGGGTCCATCTTGCTTCGGATGGTAGCACCCTGTGATAGAGCCCCTGCCTAGGGTTACTAGGTGAAAACCGGCCAACTCTTTAATTATAAAAGAGTTCAAATATCTTGGTGAATGGATTAGTTGGAATGCAGATGAAGGCAAGGCAATGGAATCCAGGAAAAACAAACTTGAATTGGCCTTCCAATTGACGAAAGAAACATACAATAAGAAATCCCTTTCATGGGGGGTCCAAGATTAAACATTATAAAACAGTGATCAAGCCGGAAGCACTGTACGCAGCAGAAACATTAACCATGAATCTCATAGGCCAGATAGAAAAGCTTGAAATAACGGAAAGGAAAATTTTAAGAAAAATTATAGGAACAAAATTTCAGGATAATAAGGTAGTATATATAAGAAATGAAGCTCTCTATAAGAAAATTGAAAAACTGTCAGATACTATGAGAAAAAGGAGAATAAATTTTTACGGCCATCTTCTTAGAATGAACTCCAATAGATTGACGAAACAAGTGTTTGATTTTTTCCATAATCGTAAAACAAAACCGAACTGGTTTAAAGAAATTGAAAAAGACCTAATAGAATTAAAAATTACAGAAAATTCACTGCTTGACCAAACTGCTAAGATAAGTACCAAGGACGAAAGAATAAGATTCCAAGATAAAACCAAAATAAGACCTAAACCTGTCATTTCGGAAGCTGAGAGGAAAAGAAGATCGGAAAGAATGAAGAGCTACTGGGAACAAAGAAAAGTACAGCGCGCAAGAAATGATTGATTCAGCGTACCACAAAGAGGGTGAAACGAAAAGAAGAAATGGGTATTTAAAATACTGATATATGCTTCAGTCAAGCAGTAGCTTTGCTTTTATGTGAACTTATATATGTAATTACAAAGGGACGGATAGAGGTCTTCCCGGAGTGAATTGTATAATTTGAACACAAATATGTGAGATGGCGTTAAATAATCTGATGCGCCTGATAACTTTGCCAATACGTTCAGGCTGAGCAATGAGGGATAGCAAGGAAGGCACGCCGCCGCCAAGTGCGAATATTGATATTGTTCAGTAAAATATGTAAGGAGTGAATTGTTCGAGGAGCATTTGAAAAGTAATTTAAGGTTTTAATTGTAGCCTTTGTGGGAAACTGTTTATTGCTTGGTGAAATATTAAAAATTAGGCTTTAGGAGAGTCAATGTTTTCAATTTAAATCATTTATTTTATTTTCTGACAATTTGTGTAATTTAATAATGTTTTTGAAGAAATCGTATAACCTTGACGAATAGAGTCATCGTTGATCAAAGTCGGTTATATAGTTTAAGCTGTAGGCAAATAAATATTTAAATTTTCCAAGTTTTTGTGTGACGTTTTTTGTAATTTTACAATTGTAAACATTTTGGAGTTTTTATATTTTCGTATAAAAGGTAAACAAAAAGTGCAAACAGGACGTTCGCAAGGCAAATTCTGCAGAAGAGGATGTTGTTCCTTCTGTTGCAGTCGGTGCAAACATTTAGGCTGTAAAAGCGTTAATGTCCAAGCAAAGTGCCATTTTAAAATAGTTTCCTTAAGATTTGACTACCGGTTTTCAGAATTTTATTTTTGACTTTTCCCTTTTTGTCGTGCGCCTTGAGATACTATTACTGCAAACTATATTGGAGTTTTCAAGTTATGGACAACTACAAACCGGAAATTGTCAACAGCTGACTATGTACACTGCGGAAGCTTGGCACAGAATATTACTGTACGTCAACGTTTATACGCGACTCATTTTTGTTTAGTGAATTCAAAAAAATAAACATTTACAAATACAAATACACTATAAAGTCAAGTAAGCAATAGATACTGCACAAACTTTTTCACATTCGATTATTTCGTTATAAACTCCAGTACTGAAACAAGTTTCCTAATTTTAATAATCACTTTACCAGTTTTTCCTAAGTGTTCGTTCCAAAATAAAGATTTTTTCAAGTCAGTGTATCAAATATAAAATAATATTTAATTTAAGTTCTGAAATTAATAATAAGTAATCTAAATAAGTAAATAAACACACATGGCTTGTATAACTAACATACAATCCTTACACTTGTATAGCAAATGTATTTTAATTCTAATCTGGTATATTGTGTTTTGAAGAAAATTACTCTTGAATTTTTACAGCAAAAAGATAACACCTTAAATGTATATAAGTGAAATGTTACAACCCTCTTTTATCGTAACAAGAAGTTATGAAAGAAATTTTAAACAAGGATTTATATTAAAACTTTTCCTCCATTATTAGTTTTGTTTACATTTATCGCTTTAAAGGGAAACACCCACACATTGTATTCTTCGTATACATCGCAGAAAACATTTTCCATTTTCGCTTTAAATATCTAACGATATTCAGTTGGAAAATGCGCGATGGAGTTGCAATCCGGATCGCTAGATCAATACACATACACACACACACACACACACACACACACACACGCGCGCGCGCGTGTCTGTGTGTGTGCCCCGCAGGGGGGTGCGGACTAGCTGCACCTATTGAGAGGATTTAGACGTCCCTCGCGGTACCCGAGTCTAACACAAACACACACTTACACTTAAAACACTACACTTACGAGTTTAACACTTTACACTCACACTTACATTCAGGGAGCCGATAATAGCTTCAATGTGCTTTTCGCCTTAAAATAACAAAAAAAATAATAAAAAAATAAAAAAAGTGTGTGTGTGTGTGTGTGTGTGTGTGTGTGTGTGTGTGTGTGTGTAAATCTTACTACGACGGTAACTCCAAAGTTATAGCTCATTTTCCAATGAAAATCACAAAATGATTATATGTAGGACAACATATCTATCTATCTATCTATCTATCTATGTATCTCTCTCTCTCTCTCTCTCTCTCTCTCTCTCTCTCTCTATATATATATATATATATATATATATTATATATATCACATTTATGTTATATATATATTATATATATATATATATATATATATATATATATATATATATATATATATATATATTTATTTATTTACATATTAGTAATCACATGAAGAGTGCAATTATTGCAGTGCTAATTTAAAACTTTCTAAAAAATTGTCGCTATATTGTATCTCAAAGTTTAAAGAAAATCGTAAATTATTTTTGAAAATTAATGAGCTTTGCTATTTATATTTGCAATTTAAAGATTTTTGGTTTGGAATAAATTATATGTTTAGTAAAATGCAATATTGTATTAATAAATTGCTGACTTTCATGGTCAAAATAGTCTTTTCACGGATATGCAATTTTTAATATTAACTTGCAATTTTTAATTTTCTGTAAGAAATCTTGGAAAAACATGTGGATTGAAAATTTTGATGTTTAGAAAAAGTCCGAACAAATTTTAAAGGAAGGAAAAGTTCATATCATTTTATAATAAGATAATAATTAGTGACATATAGAGTAATGTGTGTGTGTGTGCGCGCGAGCGAGCGAGCGAGCGAACGTGCGTGCGTATATGTGTGCGGGCGTGTGTATATGCGCGTGCGTGTGTGCGCGTACGCGCGCACGAGCGTGCGTGTTTAAAAAAAACATTTAGTCTATTTCAGTGTTGATAATTTGGTGGTAACATATAAGTTCAGAAAGTTAGGAAATGATTTTCTTTTTATCAACTTTGGAAAAAAGTGATGCTCTTTTTTATAGTTAATGGCAAGACAAAATAATTGAACAGTAATAACTTAATTTTAAAAAAAAAAGTTTTCTAAAATATCAAAAACAGTGAACAGAATCACAAATAAAAAGAATTGTTTTTAATTGTAAATTTAGGAACTGATTTTTACTGACAAATGAATCATACAATTGTAATGAAATACGTAATTTAACATTCAAGATATTTTTCCCATTCTTTTACAAATAGCTATAACAGAATATTCTGCAAAATAAAACCTAAAACTAGAAATAATTACTTTTTTACAAAAATTTATCTTACAAGTGGGCCCGTGAGATCTGTCGCACTTAATGGAGAAAAAAAAGAAACGAATAATATAAAACAATGTTGGACCTTTAACTCCTCTTTATAAATATGAAATACAGTTGAAATATATAAATGATGTATGAAATGTATGCAGTCACACTTCCTTTGTTGGTAAATGAACAAAAAGGAAAATAGGTTAGGACGTTTTTCCTAACCTAACAATAAATTAACTTTATTGTACATGTTGGTACATTAATAAATTAGTTTAATTGGTGTCGGGTTAGGTCTTACCAAGATGATCACCTCAATAAGTATTTTTTTCAGTGAAAATAAAACTCCACCAAAACATCATTATCGGAAATTTGTCATGTCGTTGAGTTTTAAGCGACACACGTGGACGATAAGTCGTTATTTTTATTTTTAATGTCATCTATAAAAACACGGCAACATACTTTTGGTATAAACGTAACTTTGTCTTCCCCTACAGCAGGGGTGGGCTTTCCTGCAACGATACTTTAATAAAACCATTTCTTCCCTCGTGTTCCACCTATGAATGTTGGAGGGAGGGATGAGGGATGAGGGATGACATTTAAGCCGTGATATTTGTTGTGTTTATTTGATGACGCAGACATATTGTTTGTCTTTAAGTAGACTTATATGTCACAGGCATTTCTTATTTTGTTACTGTAACGCGCATGCGCCGACTTCAAGTCAATAACAGCGACTGTTTAAAGACAGTTTTTGTGTGTAATTACTTGACGATATTTTTACTTGCGAACGGCACTTACGCACGCGTGTGATAATATAACAGCTACTCGCAGCTGTCTTGCTAACGTGTTAGTTGCGAATATTAATTATATTTGTTTGTATCTAACAGTTTGTGAAAAAAATATAACAAACAATATTTGTACGAGCATTCATTAACATTTAATATTTTAAATTACGTAAAATTTACAGCAGTGAACCAGGAGATCCACCTATTGTATGTGGACTTGAAAAAATTGTAAATTGTGGGAATGCTTAACCAAAACAAATGTAAATATTAACTTAATAAAAGCAACGAAAAGGTTATGAAAATGCGATAGCCAAGATAAAAATAAAAGGACAAGTGTCACAAGGATTTAAAACGAATAAGGGTCTTAAGCAGGGATGTTGCCTCTCCCCGACATTGTTTAAAATTTACTTAGAACAGGCCCTGAAAGGATGGAAAAACAAATGTAAAGGTATGGGCATTCCTCTACAAGACGACAGCACTCTATATACGCTATGTTTTGCGGACGACCAGATTGTCCTCGCACAAGATCACGAGGACCTTGGATATATGGCTCGCAAATTAATAGAGGAATACAGTAAGTGGGGACTTGAAGTGAATCTGGGGAAAACGGAGCGCATGTGCATTGGTGGACGGCAGCACGACATAATTTTAGAAGATGGACGGAGGATACAGCATCTCAAAATTATACGTACTTAGGACTTAAAATGTCACAAGATAGTACATTAGATGAAGGAATTAAAGAACGAATAGTATTTGGAAGGAGAGCTGTATCTATGCTGAACGGGGTGTTGCGGGATCAAAACATTTCAAAAGAGAATAAAAAAAGAATTTATGACACAATTGTAAAAAGCATTATAACATATGGTAGTGAGGTATGGCCAATTAAGAGCAGAACAGAAAGAATGCTGTTGGCTACTGAGATGGACTTTTGGAGAAGAGCGGCAGGAAGATCAAGAAAAGAGAGAGTGAGAAATGAAAGTATACGGAGGATAACGGACGTAAGGCATACAATTGCAGAGGATATAAGAACAAAACAACTGGTTTGGTACGGGCATGTACAAGAATGCCGGATGAGCGAATTCCCAAAAAAATCGTACAATGGTGAACACCTGGAAGAAGAAAACGAGGAAGGCCGAGACTGAGCTGGAGAGAGGGAGTCGAAAAGGAAATAAAAAAAAGGGATCTACAAGAAGACCTGTGGTGGGACCGCGATCGGTGGAGGTTGGAGATCGGAAGACGGCGTAGAACGTTGTAGACCGAATTATAGAATAGAATATTTTAAATTGCAATGTAAATAAGAAAGCGAACCGTGACTAGTGTTAGATTAATGTTTGTGTTTTAATTTAATTTTGAGATTACAAATTTCCAGTTAATGAAAGTTTTAATGTTGATTACGAGAGTGAACTTATTCTTTTAAAAAAATGTTAAATAAAGAAGTTATTAAGGTATTAAGGTAAATTGTTTGGCTTTTGCGGATGACATGGCCTTACTAGCTGAGACATTGGAAGAAGCTAAGGAACAGACTCTTGAACTCCAGAAGCAAGCGTTAAAAATGGGACTTAAAGTTTCATTTGAAAAGACTAAAATATTGACAAACATACAAAAACCACCAAAAAAGCTTCAAGCGGGAGAACAATACATTGAGATAGTGATAGAATTCAAATATCTTGGGGAATGGATCAGCTGGAACGCCCTAGAGAAAAAAAGCTATGGAATCTAGGAGTTATAAAGTTGAATTAGCCTTCCAACTTACCAAGGACACATACAACAAGAAGTCCCTCTCCTGGAATACAAAGATAAGGCATTATCATACGGTGATTAAACCAGAAGCCTTATATGCAGCTGAAACATTATCTCTCACAACCCAGGGCCCACTTGAAAGACTGGAGATCAAAGAAAGAAAGATATTACGAAAAATCTTAGGCCCCAAATTCCGTAACAACCAATTACTCCACATCAGGAATGAAACTCTTTACCAAAAAACTGAAACACTATCAGACACAATAAGAAAAAGGAGAATTGATTTTTATGGGCACATCCTCCGAATGGACAAAAATAGACTAACCAAAAAATATTTGACTACTTTCGCAATAGAAGAGCCAAACCACTTTGGTTTAGAGAAACTGAGAAAGACATAACAGAACTGCAGATCACTGACACTATGCTCATGGACAAAACAGCCAAAACAATAACCAAGGACAAGAAGCAACGGTTCCAAGGCAAAGTCAAATTCAAGCGAACGATCCAAATCTCTGACGAAGAAAGAAAAGCAAGATCACAACGAATGAAGCAATACTGGGCTACGAGAAAGGCACAGAACATTAAAAAGTGATTGATTTAATGTATCCCAAAGTTGGGTGAAACAAATAAAGAAGAGAAAAAATTATTATTTTTTACGATTTTGTATGTTTGACATTTTGAAACGAACAGATTTTCCGGCGTAATAAACTTGTCAAAGCTATTTCGGGCCTGGTTAAAATCAGTAGACTGAAATTAGAATTTTCAACGTTAAATTGAATTGCAAATAAGAAGCAAATTGCTTGACCGCTGTTAAGCAAATTGTTGAAGGCCTATTATTAAATGGATTTTTAATATTTGAAGAGATAATTTACGCAAATTTTAACGAAAATTACGATGTTAAAGTAGTTTTTGAGAATAGAGTAAGAGGAAAAAATATGATTTTTTAAAAATGGTTTCGAAATTACTGCGGTTTTGAAAATGTTGAACATTTGTACAACATTGTAGAAATATTCGAATTTGAGGTAAATTATGAACTTAACGAAATTCTGCAGGTCATTGCAGATTTTTTAATTCCTCTTAGAATTTTAGAAAAATGATCTAAATCTCTAATCTAGTTGTGAACCTTCACACATAATTGGCAGGTTTATTAGTTAACTTTTTTAAAGATCTGAATTGACCTACTTTTTTAAACGATTGATTAGATCGTAACTTACAATACACTCGATTATGAAGTTAAAAACACATTGCAAACAAAATGTAAAAGAAAAATATATTTTTGAGATTTCGCATCAGCGAGACTATTGCGTTCTGATATGTACAAAATGTAATTTTTAAAATCCTTGACCGCCTCGGTGGCCTAGTTGATAGCGTACTGGGCTTTCACACTGAGAACCAGAGTTCGATTCCCGGCCAGGGCTTGGCATTTTCATACGCTATAAATCATCCCATCGTCTGCATTAACCCAAGTGTGCACAATAGTCGGACGTTAAACACAAAAAAAAAAAAAAAAAAAAAAAAAAAAAAAAATAAAATCCTTTTAGCTTGTTATAAGAATAAAGTTGCATGTTTTAAACAAATTTGATCAGTAATAATAACAAAAAACTGCTGTAAGTTTATGCAACGAAAAATGTAAATAAGTTTATTAATTTTGTTTTTTTTGGTCAGCGTGGCCTCCACTATTTTATGTTTCTACAACTCCAATTTTCGTTTCAGAGTTTTGTTTTTTCGTTTGTCGTAACAGTTTTGGTTTTAGAGCTCTCTAAGCACGGTATAACAATGTGGATTCTGAAAAAACCTGTCAGGTAAACAATTAGTTATTTAGTTATAATTAATGAGCAAACGCATAATTTTCCGTTTTGTTTTTCTCAATTTGACGAATGGAATATATTTCTACTTTATTCTCCGGCTGCCGAGCTGGTGGCAATTTTACTCTGCAGTATTTCAATTTATTTGCAACTTAAATTTTATTTTCGCAGTAACAGACGCCATTTCTGTTACAAATTGTGTATGCATGCTAACCATAAAGTACACATTTGTTGAAGCTGAATAAAACATTTACTGCCGTGACGTTGCATCCGAACAGACCAAATAAGCTCCAGAGCTTGGCATTAGATTATTTACTTCTGTCGGTCTGTTTTATTAAAATCTACTACTTTTCGTTCTAAAACCGGAAATAAGCTACTGCATTTCGGCTAATTAATGTTGTTAGCCCCAAGAAATGGAAATAAACAGAATAGGTTGAAGTTTGATAAAACATTTGCAAATCAAATGTTCAAACAAAATATGAGGGTTTTGATATCGAAAATGGAAACATAATATTTACGATTATAATTTTTCTTATTTACAGACAAATTTAAAGTTACTATCTCCATTTTATATTCTTCTTCTTTTCTGCTAGGATTATTGTCACTATGTTCAATATAATGATCTGCCTCCCCTAGCTTCGTCAATTCTACTTTCATTGACGCGTTTCGGAGAACCTCCATCTTCAAAAACTATGGACTATAGATATAGTTTTTGAAGATAGAGGTTCTCCGAAACGTGTCAACGAAAGTAGAATTGACGAAGCTAGGAAAGGCAGGTCATTATACTGAACATAGTCCATTTTATATGTTTCTCATCTCTAGTTTGAATGTCAAATATTTTATCATGTCTTTGTTATTTATACAAAATTAAAAGTCAGTGTTAACATATATCTAAGGAAGCCGTTCGGCCTCAGTTGCCCACTTCAGGACCTCCGTAATATTACTGAATTCATCCACTTCTAATCTTTTTGATTCTGCATTTCCGGTTTGGCTTCCATTAACTATGAGTAATAACTCCACTAATGTAGTTTACATTTTTAATTCAGGGTTTTTGTGGTTTACTTTGTAGTAATCACTAAAAATGTCTACTTATCCTAATCTTTTAAGTCTAAGGACCACTATTTCCCCCGTCTTTATATCAAAATATTTACGGTCTTTCTCGAGACATTCGTTCATAATCTCCAGGATCTTTGTAGCCTTCATTGTACGTATTAAATATTTACTTCAAGGTCTCCGTTGTCTTTATCATGATGCCAGCTCACAATTTCTTCTCTCTTTTAATCTGCGCAAGGAATCCTCTGACCTCTGTTACAGACCTTACGTTTTCACTGCAGAATCTCTGTAGACTTTCTCTTGGCACTTGGTCTTAACTTGCCTATCTTCTTGATCCTGCGCTTCTTTCAGTAACACTCGTGCCTTAATATCGACCTCGAAAATGTTTCTTTTAAAATCTTGATGATCTTCCTCCCGGAACATACTCATGGGCGTCACTTCCTTTACTCCTGCGCATTGATCTTCAGTATATCTCAGGTTTTAGCCGCCATACATATTTACTTCAGCATTCCATGGCCTTCATCCAGATATTTCTTTATTACAACTTTCTTAACTCTGTGGTTTTTTCGGTAGCCTTGGGTTTGAACGTCCCAATTACATTTTCATTTCAAGATCTCGTTTATCTTTTCCTTGACACCAGTTCGTAACTATTCCTTTTTATCTTCCGTATCGTCACCATACTGATATACTTCGATCGTGCATTTAACAAGTTCTCAGTTCCCGTCTTACTTCTTCCCTTTTATATCCTCATGATATTCTCTTTGCACCCATCCATAATCTCCACTCGTCTTCTTTTTGTTTGTATCCTTCATTATCTGCTTTACATTTTTACTTTAGGATCTCCGTGGCCTTTCTAAAGACACTCGCACATGATCTTTACTTTCCTTGATCCTGTACATCCGCCTCTAATAAACATTAGGCCTCTTTTATTATATTCTCTCTTTGAACCATAGTAGTTGTTTTTTCTGAATTCGGTCCAGTACTGAATCTTAAATAGCTTTTCTCTCTCTCGTAACATTTGGACATTTGGAACTCTCGTAAGCCTCGAAGACTCTTCTACTTCTTGAACTTTCTAATTGGTTGAAATAATTTAATTATTACAAGTATTAATATACGAAAATTATATTACTTCTTAAAATACAACTCGAGAGAAATTGCCTTAAAACTGCTTGGTATTTGTATTACAGGCACGGTCGAGTAATGCTAAATCAAATTAGATAACAAAAAATATCGCAACTTTTTTAACAATGGTGACCTCGGGACGAACAAACTGTTCCCAGCAGAATGAATAATGACTTGACTTACAAATGTTAAGTTGACGTGCGGAAAATAAATGGACGCTTTTAGTTCAAACTGTTTGCATAATTCTGCAGTCTTAATTCGAAAACATTTTCTTCGCATTGCTCAACAATTTTATGTTCAATAGAAAAGAACAGTCGTATCTGTCTCATTCATCCGAACAATATGGATATAAAAATCGTGTATCTGGAAAATATGGAATACATTTTAATTATAATTTCTGTGAAATTCTTTCTTAACTTTTGTTTGCATTAAGTAATATAGTAAACGTTTGTGTAAAATACAAAATGACACGAAATCCCTAACATCTGTTTTTAGAAACATGTTAAGATTTATAATTTGTATATATCTAACCTAGGAAGTGCGTTAAATATATTATTGTTTAACTAATTTAATTGTTTTTTCCAAAATATCAAATAATTACAAAAAAAAAATAAATGCTAGATTATTTGGTTATTTTTAAAAATATTTTTGTATAATTCAGCAGCATAGGGAGTATCAATGTTTGAAATATTATGTCAAATCTGAGCTACAAAAATGTATTTCATGTAAAAAGTTTGCTATACCAACAATTTTGCTTGTACATAGTAATTCTATAAATACAATATTCGAATTTGTTAAGATATTTTCATGTAGAGACTAATACCAACAGCCAAATATTGATTCACATTACTTATTACCAGCCGAATTACATATATTATTTAAGTAATTAGGATTGTGACCTATTCTTCCCGTCAGTGGTATATCTACTCACCTCGTAAAGGCTACCGCGGTTTCGAAACTCTTCAGGCCGTGATACAAATGCCCGGCCGTGAGTCCGGAATGTAACGACGTACGAGTCGCACGTATCGTTTGGCCAAACCAAATTAATCGTACGTATTTTAATCGTACAATTGTGCTGTGTTTGTGACGTATGTTTTTAATGTTTATTTGACTTTGTGACGACCTCGACTGAGGGATTTAACATTCTGTATAACGGCCTGAAGATGAAACGATAGAGTTTTGAAACCGCGGTAGCCTTTACGAGGTGAGTAGATATACCACTGACGGGAATAATAGGCCATAATCCTAATTACTTAAATATGTGGTCCGGTGGCTATGTTGCAATAATATATTATTTGTGGTTCGGTGAATGGCGAATGCCTCGGTAGTATCGATAACTGAAGTAGGCCTATATATATATATATATATATATATATCAATAATTCATTAAATTTTGTGGAGTTCAGAACAGCTCGCGAAGAAAATCTCATTTTACTGACATAATTAAATGCAAGTAGAGTTGAGGTTAATGAACTATCACGCTTGAGGTTAATGAACTATTATGCTTGAGAGGCTGTTCACTTTTATTAGCAAAGTTGAGCCGCGTAGTTTGTGCCGCAAGAAATGAAAATATGAGAGTTGAATTCAACGGAGGGAAGGCCTAATTGTTATTAACAGAGGAAACAAATCTTGATTTCGGTCTGCCTAGGGAGGGCAAAAGGGCATTAGACCTTCGTGCACTTGGCGAACTTAGGCTTAAAGCTACTGCAATTAATATCAGTTTCATTTTTACTTCCTCATACATTACACAAGGTAGTTGTGTATGAGTATAACATATATAAATGTATATTTGTATCATAAATGTTAAATTGTGGTAGCCCTAAAATTTGTCAAGTCTATTATAAACGGATTCACTGCGAGTTTGAACACAGTGTACCTTAATCAACATTTAAAAATCTTTACATTATTAGCAGTTATTTTTAATTAGAAAGTAAATCAATAAATAATTGATATGTCTATTGTTTTAAACTAATTCATTGCGAGGCTGGAAAATTTATCGTCTCATAAACACTTTATGACATTATAAACACAATAATGACATTATTATTATTAGAAAAACTTCAGTAGGACCAGTTGATACATAGAAAAACAACGGCATTTAGATTTAATTAGCCAAAATATTATGTAACACCACTACGGTATTTAGATTTAATTAGCCAAAATATTATGTAACACCACTGCGGTATTTAGATTTAATTAGCCAAAATATTATGTAACACCACTACGGTATTTAGATTTAATTAGCCAAAATATTATATAACACCACTACGGTATTTAGATTTAATTAGCCAAAATATTATGTAACACCACTACGGTATTTAGATTTAATTAGCCAAAATATTATGTAACACCACTACGGTATTTAGATTTAATTAGCCAAAATATTATGTAACACCACTACGGTATTTAGATTTAATTAGCCAAAATATTATGTAACACCACTACTGCATTTAGATTTAATTAGCCAAAATATTACGTAACACCACTACGGTATGCAGATTTATTGCGTAGTAAAACCATTATATGTCGGAATATTAGGTAACAAACACACGGTAGCCTGTACAGGTTAGTAAAAAAGACAAACTACGGCATGCAGGGTTATTCAGTAGCAAACTACGCATACAAGGTTATTCAGTAGCAAAATTACGACGTACAGTGTTATTTACTAGCAAAACACGGTAAGCAGAGTTATTACCTAGCAAAACTACGACATACAGAGTATTCAGTAGCAAAACTACGCATACAGGGTTATTCAGTAGCAAAATTACGACATACAGGGTTATTCAGTAGCAAAATTACGGCGTACAAAGTTATTCAGTAGCAAAATTACGGCATACAGATTTACTCAGTAGCAAACTTACAGCATACAGAGTTATTCAGTAGAAAAATTACGGCATACAGAGTTATTCAGTAGCAAAACACGGTAAACAGAGTTATTACTTAACAAAACTACTACATACAGAGTTATTCAGTAGCAAAACTACGCATACAGGGTTATTCAGTAGCAAAATTACGGCATACAGAGTTATTCAGTAGCAAAATTACGGTGTACAAAGTTATTCAGTAGCAAAATTACGGCGTACATAGTTATTCAGTAGCAAAACATGGTAAGCAGAGTTATTACCTAGCAAAACTACGACATACAGAGTTATTCAGTAGCAAAACTACGCATACAAGGTTATTCAGTAGCAAAATTACGGCATACAGAGTTATTTAGGAGCAAAATTACGGCATACAGAGTTATTCAGTTGCAAAACTACGACATACAGAATTATTCAGTTGCAAAACTACGGCAAACAGAGTTATTCTGTAGCCAAACGTGGTAAGTGGAGCTATGACGTAGCTATTACTATGGCACGCAGAGTTATTCAGTAACAAAATTACGGCATACAGAGTTATTCTGTACCCAAACGTGGTAAGTGGAGCTATGACGTAGCTACTACTATGGCATGCAGAGTTATTCAGTAACAAAATTACGGCATACAGAGTTATTCTGTAGCCAAACGTGGTAAGTGGAGCTATGACGTAGCTATTACTATGGCATGCAGAGTTATTCAGTAACAAAATTACGGCATACAGAGTTATTCTGTAGCCAAACGTGGTAAGTGGAGCTATGACGTAGCTATTACTATGGCATGCAGAGTTATTCAGTAACAAAATTACGGCATACAGAGTTATTCTGTAGCCAAACGTGGTAAGTGGAGCTATGACGTAGCTATTACTATGGCATGCAGAGTTATTCAGTACCAAAATTACGGCATACAGAGTTGTTCTGTAGCCAAACGTGGTAAGTGGAGCTATGACGTAGCTATTACTATGGTATGCAGAGTTATTCAGTACCAAAATTACGGCATACAGAGTTGTTCTGTAGCCAAACGTGGTAAGTGGAGCTATGACGTAGCTATTACTATGGCATGCAGAGTTATTCAGTAACAAAATTACGGCATACAGAGTTATTCTGTAGCCAAACGTGGTAAGTGGAGCTATGACGTAGCTATTACTATGGCATGCAGAGTTATTCAGTACCAAAATTACGGCATACAGAGTTGTTCTGTAGCCAAACGTGGTAAGTGGAGCTATGACGTAGCTATTACTATGGCATGCAGAGTTATTCAGTACCAAAATTACGGCATACAGAGTTGTTCTGTAGCCAAACGTGGTAAGTGGAGCTATGACGTAGCTACTACTATGGTATGCAGAGTTATTCAGTACCAAAATTACGGCATACAGAGTTGTTCTGTAGCCAAACGTGGTAAGTGGAGCTATGACGTAGCTATTACTATGGCATGCAGAGTTATTCAGTACCAAAATTACGGCATACAGAGTTGTTCTGTAGCCAAACGTGGTAAGTGGAGCTATGACGTAGCTATTACTATGGCATGCAGAGTTATTCAGTAACAAAATTACGGCATACAGAGTTATTCTGTAGCCAAACGTGGTAAGTGGAGCTATGACGTAGCTATTACTATGGCATGCAGAGTTATTCAGTACCAAAATTACGGCATACAGAGTTGTTCTGTAGCCAAACGTGGTAAGTGGAGCTATGACGTAGCTATTACTATGGCATGCAGAGTTATTCAGTACCAAAATTACGGCATACAGAGTTGTTCTGTAGCCAAACGTGGTAAGTGGAGCTATGACGTAGCTACTACTATGGTATGCAGAGTTATTCAGTACCAAAATTACGGCATACAGAGTTGTTCTGTAGCCAAACGTGGTAAGTGGAGCTATGACGTAGCTATTACTATGGCATGCAGAGTTATTCAGTACCAAAATTACGGCATACAGAGTTGTTCTGTAGCCAAACGTGGTAAGTGGAGCTATGACGTAGCTATTACTATGGCATGCAGAGTTATTCAGTACCAAAATTACGGCATACAGAGTTGTTCTGTAGCCAAACGTGGTAAGTGGAGCTATGACGTAGCTATTACTATGGCATGCAGAGTTATTCAGTACCAAAATTACGGCATACAGAGTTGTTCTGTAGCCAAACGTGGTAAGTGGAGCTATGACGTAGCTACTACTATGGTATGCAGAGTTATTCAGTACCAAAATTACGGCATACAGAGTTGTTCTGTAGCCAAACGTGGTAAGTGGAGCTATGACGTAGCTATTACTATGGCATGCAGAGTTATTCAGTACCAAAATTACGGCATACAGAGTTGTTCTGTAGCCAAACGTGGTAAGTGGAGCTATGACGTAGCTATTACTATGGCATGCAGAGTTATTCAGTACCAAAATTACGGCATACAGAGTTGTTCTGTAGCCAAACGTGGTAAGTGGAGCTATGACGTAGCTATTACTATGGCATGCAGAGTTATTCAGTACCAAAATTAAGGCATACAGAGTTATTCTGTAGCCAAACGTGGTAAGTGGAGCTATGACGTAGCTATTACTATGGCATGCAGAGTTATTCAGTACCAAAATTAAGGCATACAGAGCTATTCAGTAGCAAAACTACGTTAAGCGGAATTATTACGAAGCAAAACCACAATATGATGTATTGTAACGTTGTAAAACAGAAGTATGCTTTGTTGTTTCCGTTGTCATGCTACTGAAGCATCAGAAAGCCACGTTCTCTCGCACTATGTCAGACAAAAAGCATTTCTGTTATATTAATTTAGTATTTCAGCATATATTATATCAGTGTAATCATACTCCAGCATGTCAGTGGAAAGTTTGCCTCGTAATACGGAGCGTGGCGATTGCGAAGGGTGACGTCAGCAAAACAACTTGTAATAAGTCTTACAAAAGCACTGAAAGTAATCAATAGCTTACTTAAAGTTATGTTCTAAATAAAATTAAAAAAACACTCCAAGTTACAGTTTAACTTTTAACTTTAACAAAATCTGCGAGATAGGAAAGTTTTAATTAATTAATTAACGGAAAAATAATTTCGAAACTAATTAAATAACACACTTTTAAAAAGTCCATTCATTCTGTCGGCGATAAGTTTGCGTTTGCAAGTTGAAGCCATTATTCATTCCGGAGGAAAACAGTTTGCTAAACTAATTTTGTGACAAAGCGCGCCCACTTCTCCATTGTTACAAAATTTTTGTGTTTTTTTCATCCGCAGAATTTTGTTACGAACAATAAAATTTCTTCCTTTAAAGCTTAAATTCAACTAAGAATATTTTTGTAAATTATAAATAAAAAGCTTTAACTGTTAAACGAGATCGAGTGTTTTTTTGTTTCAATTGAAGTTCTTTCTGTTGGTAACGGACTGAACGGTAAACTTATTTCTTATTGGCTTGCTACTTTATAGAGAAAATGTTATGATTATTAATCGAAATTATGACAATTTTAACAGATCAAATTGTAAACAGTAACTTATTGGAAGAGTGATTCTATTTACGTACGATATGAAACTCCAACAAAACCAGTCGAGGCAATTTGAAGTCACTAATTCTATAGATTATCCCCAGTGACAATTTAAACGTATTTTTGCCATTAGCTTTGGAACCGACATTTTAGTATTTTGGAACCGAAAACATTGTACTTTCTCATTAAACGAATTATTAAATGTACTTTGTGAAGATAATCGTGAAAAATTGACCTACACTTTTTGATGTTTACATGCTTTCTCAGATAATCTGTATAAAAAAAAAATGGTTTTTACTTGAATTTCTGTGTGTATGAGGGGCTCGTGCGCGTGTGCTTGCGTGCAATGGAATGTAGCGATCAAAATTCAAAACGCTAGATTTCTAAGGCTATATTTTTAACAAATGTACGAGGTGTGCTCAGAAAGTAACGAGAATTTTTAAATTTCGCGGGCTTGGAGAGTCCGATTGTCAAAATTTTTTTCATTATGTTTGTATACATGCCCTTGATGGTATAGTTTCAAAATGGCGGGCATTTAATTTCTTTAAAAATCATAACATTTTTATCTTTTACGTTGTTGAAGATATGATTTAACTTTAAAGTTTTAAGGTATACATAAACTTTAATTTAAAATTTTTAAAATTAATTGAAATAAAAAAAAATAATTATAGCACTGATCGGGGGTAATTGTGTATTTTGAATGTAATTTGAAAATTTTAAATGATAATATATGTATATTTTAATAATGCAATAAGAATTAAAAAAGAAAAATAAAGAATGACTGAAACTCATTTCGATCACGTTAGCAAAGTGTCGCGATAATTGTATTCCTAAATGCCTCAATTTGTTAATGTTTTAAAACCCATACTTCAGCTTCTGCTACATTTTAGCTCAATCAGTACAATTAATTGCCTTTTCGCGATTGCACGATACTGTTGCGCGACAGACAGTCCGCACGACGATACACCCGCGTGCCTTAAAACCGCGCAACAATTTCTCAAAGTATTACGGTCGCAGAGGATTATTTCCGGGCAGTTTGGGGATTTGAAGCGATAGCCAATAAGGGCTTAGCAGGAATAAGTCATGCAATCACACGGTCCACGGCGCAAAAATAGGGCAGCCAACCGTCGTAGAAAATTACATTTTGATAAGAGAAATTATCCCACGGATTACCAGAGTGTGGTGGAGCTTACCGCGTCCTCATTCTCAGGTGGTCGTGGATTATTTAATTTACATAAAATGTAGGCTACAGTATGTGCGAAGTCGCTGCTCTCCAACTCAAGCTGCAAGTTTAAATTATTAAAAA
>CM040189.1:2210000-2225000 GCA_022606455.1 Callitettix versicolor | reverse complement strand
ACTCCGACTCATGTTTTGTTCCTTCTAATCCTCCACACCTCCCTCATCCTGTCCCCATGGATCCTCTTCCGCTCCTCCGTCCATTTTACCCCTGCTCTCTTTGGGATTTCATTCTCTGGGACCTTCCAACCGAGCATCTTTCTCCTGTATGCGTTCCTGTCTTCAACGTCTGTTGAGTCTATTTCTGCGTCATGTAGGTCTATTCTGACTTGTGCGATCCACGACATTGTTGATTTGACACCTTACTTAAGGTGTCTGTTGGCAATATATACTTAAGGATTTTGTTGGC
Source organism: Callitettix versicolor (assembly GCA_022606455.1). Classification (NCBI taxonomy): domain Eukaryota; kingdom Metazoa; phylum Arthropoda; class Insecta; order Hemiptera; family Cercopidae; genus Callitettix; species Callitettix versicolor. The sequence continues at coordinate 2,224,711 of CM040189.1, read as the reverse complement.
AAGTCTCGTTGTTGGGAGTCTACTGATGTGTCCATAGAACCGAAGCCTCCTTCTTCTGATATCTGCTGCCAGGTTCGATATCTTCTCTGTGGTCTTCCGGGAGTGCAACCTGTATCCATCTTCTGTTAATCTCGGGCCAAGGATCTTCCTCAAGATTTTGCGTTCTTCCTTCAAAATACCCTCCATGGTAGCTTTTGTGTGGAGTGCTAGCGTCTCGCTTGCATATAATACCTCCGGTTTTATGACTGTGTTGTAGTGTCTGATTTTTGTGTATATATATATATATATATATATATATATATATATATATATATATGTATGTGTGTGTGTGTGTGTGTGTGTGTGTGTGTGTGTGTGTGTGTGTGTGTGTGTGTGTGTGTGTGTGTGTGTGTGTGTGTGTGTGTGTGTGTGTGTGTGTGTGTGTGTGTGTGTGTGTGTGTGTGTGTGTGTGTGTGTGTGTGTGTGTGTGTGTGTGTGTGTGTGTGTGTGTGTGTGTGTGTGTGTGTGTGTGTGTGTTAGCACTATTAAATTTGAAATTTTAGCTTGATTTTGCATCTATCTGGCACAAAATGGTAATAGCTTTCACTATTTTGTTACCAACCAAAATCCGAACAGCACTTCTCAATTTGTCCAATTTTAAAACTTACTAAAATATAATTTTGTTCTTATGTTTTTCTAAATTCTAATGTCTATAATCGGCGTTAAAATCTGCCTAAATTTTCAGCCTAAATCTCTTAAATTGATTGATATTACGAAATTTGATTTGACGGCGTTCAGAGTTTTTTTCTGTATTTTCAATTTAAAGTAATTTGATAGTGTCTTGTTATAATCTAAGCCGATTTAATTAAAATTTTGTAAGAGTATCTACGTTAGTAACGGCTTAAACAATTTTGTTAAACCTCTTCAAAATTACTAGCATTTTAAATTTTACACCGCTTAAAAATATATTTTTACCGTCGTAATCAGCGTTAAAATTTGTGTAAAATGGTTTTTAAAATTTTAAAATTTCAACGAAAATAATAACATTTGATCCATTGTAATAAAGTGGTATATTTTGAACGCCAATTGGAAATTTATTCAAATTTTAACACTCGATATAATGGTGAAATAATATCCTCAAAAAATTATACGTTAAACCAATTATTTTTGAAAATTTGTTTATATCACGTTAGCAAAACAGCTGTGTGCTGTAATTATTTCTCTTCTTCTTTTCTGATAGGATTATTATCACTGTGTTCAGTATAATGATCTGCCTTCCCTATCTATACTCTCTTGAGTATAGATATAGTTTTTGAAGATGGAGGTTCTCCGAAACGTGTCAGCGAAAGTAGAATTAACGAAGCTAGGGAAGACAGATCATTATACTGAACACAGTGATGTTTAAACTTCTTTACTTAAACACGTTTTCTGAGAATAAATCAACATAACATGGCCTAATTAAAAATAGTTGTACGAGGTGTTTAGTTTCTTTGTAATTGTGTGTTTATCTGTGAATACTACTAACAATCCACTATATATTTACGTGTGCTATTTATATGTTTCAGGTAAGGGAATATCTCACATGGAACGTTCTAGTTTATGTTTAAGAATTACCTTTCCTAACTGAGGTGAGTAGCCTAATATTACAAATTAATTGTAGTAGAAATTATTCGTATATGTGCTGGTATATTTTCTTCATTGATAATAGCGAATATGTGTACATTGACTGTATGTCTAAAATATTTAACTATTAATTTGCCTTAAAAATATAGTAAGTACTCATTTATGTTCCTGATGTTTTCTCTACTGCCAACACTGATTTAAGTAAGTGATGGAAGGGCTAATAGTTAGTCGTGTCTGATGATGGGTTTTGCCCCACCATTTATTTCTAAATATGCATTCTGTACATGTAAAGTGATTTATCGGTATACGAATTTTAGTTTTATGTATTCTGGTGTTGTCATATATGCAAAATAAATTAACAATAAAGTATAGAATACAAAGTAAGCACTATTTTTCAAATGTACCTAAATGTGAACATTAGGTAATACTCATTACTGAGTTAGGCACATATTCGTGAACAATAAGAATTCTGATATATTCAAAATCCCGGGTTTGTCTTACCATAATGGCCACTTTAATAGCTTATTTTGCAAAGGAAACTCTCTAATAAAATCTATCCTAAAGATTACACTATAATACAACCTGGAATTTAAACGTAGACTTTTTAAGCGCTAAAGGATAATATGAACACACCAAGTGACCATTACACTGAGCCTTTTAATTATAACATAGGCTTGATTAAATTTATTAATAATTAATTAATTTATTTATAAATTATTTATTACTATTTTATTATTTTTCTTTTCTTTCATCCGGATCACCCACTTTGGGGTACGCCAAATCAATTACTTTGATGTGCGTTAGCTGCCCTCCGCTGTATCCAATACTGCTTCATTCTATCCGAAGCTGCTTCCTTCTTTCATCCGAGACTGCCCCGCCCCTTTTAGATGTTGGTTTTTCTTGGAACCTTAGGTTTTCATTATGTAAAAGTTTTCGCAGTTTAAGTACATCGTCAATCATCTCATCTGATATCGCCAGCTCAGTTAAGTCCTCCTGGACACGCCTGAACCAATTACTCTTCGTTTTCCGATCTCTGAAGAAAGCAAAGATCCGCCTAGTAAGTCTACTGCTGTTCATCCTACTAATATGGCCATAAAAACTAAGTCGTCTTTTCCTCATGCTATCTGAGAGTCTCTCAATTTTAAGATACAGGTTTTTATTAGAAATCAACTTTACTTCATTATTTCTAAAGTTTTGGCCCAATATCTTCCTTATTAACTTTCTTTCCTTCTTCTCTAGGTTGTCCAGTAATCCCTTATTATTGAGTGTAAGAGTTTCAGATGCATATAAAGCCTCTGGTTTGATAGTTTTATAATGCTGAAGTTTGGAATTCCAGGATAACGATTTCTTGTTATACATTTATTATTTTTATTAATTATTTAATTATTTTTATTTTACTATTTTATTTTAAATTATTTATTTATGAATTAAATTATAAGTTATTTATAAATTTATAAGTAAATTTATTAATAAATTAATTTATTTTAAAAATTAATACAAAACTACTAAAGCAGTGTAACGTAAGCAGTACCATTATGTTAATATCACGTTGCGGTCTGGTTTCGGTTAATAAATCGATTACAAGTGTTTGTGAACTGAGGATAAGAAATGAAATGTTCCTCAAGTGATTGGCACGTAGCACCATTAATCACGGTCTACGTGTGACGTCAGAGCGTCGGTTATGCGGGTATATTGGATAGACCGCGCGTTAATTTACCGCTTGGATAGGATTCGTGAAGTAGGGAAGCGGATAAGTGTGACAGCAGAATAAGCTTTTTCTAATTAATTAAGGGTGAACCTTGTTTTATGGATTACAATTTAAAATGGCGGACATGTTCTGTATTTTACAATAAATGCATAAACTGTAACCGTACATGAACTTCAATGTCTGTGAGACTGACAATTTGTATATTTTGAATTATCTTGGAAGTGTGATTTCACAATCGTCACTAGTAGTTTTAAAAAAAACTAGTTTTAAAATTTGTAAAATTTGCATTTTAAGTTTATCCACTGAAAATTTTAAATGTAGATTTTCACGCTGATAAAAATGGGGGAACCAAATATAAGTGTAAAACAATAAAGTTATGAAGTCTTAAAAATCTTAAAATGACCGCTTTTTGGATACTTTTGGACGAAATGTTGAGCGTAATCTATCATTGTGTAACAACGCAACTATTATTTTTTTTTTTTTTGCGTTTAACGTCCGACTATTGTGCACACTTGGGCTAATGAAGACGATGGGATGATTTATAGCGTATGAAAATGCCAAGCCCTGGCCGGGAATCGAACCCGGGTCCTCAGGGTGAAAGCCCAGTCCGCTAACAACTAGGCCACCGAGGCGGCTGAAACGCAAACGAGTGCCCCATATATAAATACATACATACTGTGTTGTGATTGAATTAATAATTTATGTAGTATTCGCATTATTCTAAATCCTCAATTTTGTAAAAAGTCTTTTTGTAAAATTTTGAATAAAAGACTGTTTATTCTATAATTCTAAGATTAGAAACGGTGTTACTTCTTGATGTTCTCCACGTGTCTGTTTAATATAAAACAATATAATTCCCATTAATAAATACAATATAACACAGACAAATGTATTAAATAGACCGAACAAAATACGATGACTGTTTTTGAAATAAGAGAAGGTTATTTGCTATAAAATAGACAAGACAGTAGAAAATCAATTCCGCTGGTTTATTAGATCCATCAAAGACAAACCCCGTCGAGTGGTTGTCATCCTAACAATGCTTTTAGCGCAATCCACTGCAGTGCTGTTTACACCGCAAACACTTTTTCACCCGTGATGGATGCTCTTGGACGACACTTAATTTTTCATTTCACCCTCCCGGCGTCCGTTACCACAAATAAGCCTTGTTTTTCTACTTCCGAACAACCGCTATATCAATTAACAACCTTTCTTTTTAATTTTCGGAAGCCCGGACTGTATGCATTTTCAGCGATTTTTGGCGGCATCTGCAAATTCAGATCGTGTGAATAAGCGGAGAAAAATGCCAGATATTTTAAGTTTTTTTAAAGTTCAAGGGCCTTCATTAACACAGACAAAATAATATGCAAATTGGTCATATATTATGATCATTTATATTTTTATATTAACTAAAAAAATATTTATTTAATCATACATTTAATAAACGCTTTTTGGAATTAAACAAATTTAAATATTCTGAAATCAAATTAAAAAGTATTATAAACAAAATATTTGTTTCCACACTTACCGGTAAATTTTAATTAAAATTTAAATACAACAAACTATTGGAACTACATATTATTAGGGTAACTATGTATGGATGTTTATGAACTTATCTCTCCCTTATAAGAAAAAGTGTAAAGTTAAATAAAAATTGAAACTGCAAAAATGGTAGAACTAAATATTAGCTCAGACAAAGAAATGAAAAATATTCCAAAATTATTGAAAGGTATTTTTACAGAAATAAACAATATCTTACTTTCTGTTTAGATTTGTATAATATGATTAGTTTAAATGTCTTGTGTCCACCAACCTCGATGGTTCCTTCTAGAATAAAATAGAAAGTATCCACTATCGAGCAGAATACTAACACAAAACTATACCTGTTTCTGGTATACTCACTTGTGGGTCTGAACTGACTTCCAGGACGTTTTTCAGGACGCAGTGATACAGATTTGGCTGAGCCCCGAGTGGCCAACTTTTAAGGCGTTTATTGGTCACTAACTCACTGCCCCAAACCAGATTTTATATTTTGTGCCAGTTGTTAAGAAATTGCTAGGAAGCTTGCAGCTTTATATATATATATATATATATATATATATATATATATTTTTAACGTCTGACTATTGTGCACACGGGCTAATGCAGACGATGGGATGATTTATAGCGTATGAAAATGACAAGCCCTTGCCGGGAATCGAACCCGGGTCCTCGGGATGAAAGCCCAGTACGCTATCAACTAGGCCACCGAGACGGCTATATATATACATATATATATATATATATATATATATATATATATATATATATATATATATATATATATATATAAGAGAGCAGGGGTAAAATGGACGGAGGAGCGGAAGAGGATCCATGGGGACAGGATGAGGGAGGTGTGGAGGATTAGAAGGAACAAGACATGAGTCGGAGTGCTTTGCGTGATCCAACAGGGTCTACGCGCAATATATATATATATATATATATACACGGTATGAATAAACAATATGCCTTTTTAATTTAACAGTTGATTGATGTTCTATTAAAATGGATAAGTTTGATATTGTCCCATTGCACTAACAAAACCTTTAACTTGATTCGTCTACAGAAAACAGTCTAAAAACACACAAATCTAAGAACCCCAAAGGTGACTCACATGACGTTAGGACTGAAACGTTCTCTCTGCTTCACCAGGGAACCAACATCTTCTCGTATCGTCGAAACAGTCTACCTGATAGCACATCCGACTATCAGGTTGTGAAAAATTATCTATCTACTTGACTAGAGAACCAACGGCTTCTCGTATCGTCGAAACAGTCTACCTGATAGCACAGCCGACTATCAGGTTGTGAAAAATTATTATCTATCTACTTGACTAGAGAACCAACGGCTTCTCGTATCGTCGAAACAGTCTACCTGATAGCACAGCCGACTATCAGGTTGTGAAAAATTATTATCTATCTACTTGACTAGGTAACCAACGACTTCTCGTATCGTCGAAACAGTCTACCTGATAGCACAGCCGACTATCAGGTTGTGAAAAATTATTATCTATCTACTTGACTAGAGAACCAACGACTTCTCGTATCGTCGAAACAGTCTACCTGATAGCACAGCCGACTATCAGGTTGTGAAAAATTATTATCTATCTACTTGACTAGAGAACCAACGGCTTCTCGTATCGTCGAAAGTCTACCTGATAGCACAGCCGACTTACAGCCTCAGGAGGTGAAAAATCCTTACCTTAACCAACTGAGGAAAAAGGAAAACTTTAGAGTTCAAAGCGACTCTGACTTTCTTTAGGTTTTTTGATGTACTCAAACCAAGAAAAAAATATTAACTGACTTGAGTATATCAGTGTCCACTTACGGTAACACTTTTAATAAAATCTTACTTAAAATTTTGATAATCAAATAGATTTTCTCCTTATTTACTGATTACTCGTTAAACATATTTTTATGACAAATATCAACGTATAGAATAGGTTTTCGCATAATTTTTGTATTGTTATAGTAAAATTATTTTCCATCTTCTGATAACAAAGCTCGGTGCAGTCGCCCAGGTAATACTTAAATAATATTACAGACGACTGCAATGTGCACTGAAATAAACAAGGTATATTTTTATGAAGACGTAAGAAGCGCACAGTTGTTTAAAAGTGCTGTTTTTCTGAAATGTAAATTTAAAATGAAGTGACGTTGAAGGTAAGAGGTTCTTATGTGTCTGCAAGCAATTACTAATGCACTCCGCTCCTGAATGTGGACTTGAGCGAACTTTCTTTCTTCAGTTAGAAAAGGTTTTATATTTTCTTCTCGCTATTCATAGCGAACATTGTTTGATGGGTGGAAATTTAGTGGATCAGATTTACTAAAAATCACTTCTTTTTAGATTTATGAACAAGATAGAAAATTACGTTTATAATGTAATAAAGGCTTAACTGTCTGTCTATAAGTTCATAAACCCGCAAGACCGATTTTTCTGAAATATTATGTTACAAAAACTTGCAGTGTTTTTCCAAACATAATGGTTGATAACTTTAAAAAAATTAAAATTAAAAATGATTTTTGTGATATACAAAGAATCCCAAATCAGCATCAATTCCGAAATATGATGCAAAGACATTATAGTGACCCTTTCTCTTTTTCAATAATTTTCCCAAAAATCTAAAACGGTAGCTACAATACAAAAAGATTCAGTCTACTTTCTCAAAATTGGTTCATGAATTTCTTCTGAAATTTATTAGTGTTGTAATATTACATTAAGCTTTTGTAAGCTTTGTAAGCTCGGTCACCTAAAAATTGCATCTCGTAGTAAAAAAAAATTTAGGCGCCTCGGTGGTCTAATGGATAGCGTACTAGGCTTTCACCCCGAGGACCTGGGTTCGATTCCCAGCGAGGGCTTGGCATTTTCATACGCTATAAAATCATCCCATCGTCTGCATTAGCCCAAGTGTGCACAATAGTCGGACGTTAAACACAAAAAAAAGTAAAACAAATTAAATTCGAAGATTAAGAGTAAATTAAGTAAAAATTAAAAACTTTGATTGCAATCGGAGTTTTTTTTTATGAAATCAGAAGGTGAATCACGAAATGCACGTTGTCAGAGCCTTAGCTGAACGCCGATTAAATATTTAGTTAAACCGTGAGAAAGTTTGTGCAAAATTATTCACCAATTATTTTAAAATTCATGCACAAACACCCAATGAGCCACATACTGCAGCTACTTCCTCACATTATGTTAGTAATGTAACAATTAAAATATATTGCAAAGTTGGCGAATGATTCAGTCAACATGATTTCAGAATTGACAAACGTTTCAATTTGGCCAAACCAATAAACACAGAGGTAATTTATCCTGACTAAACGTTGTTACTAATTCCCACATTTCGTATTTGACATTGCACACTCCGCCCCCGCCCCCGCCCACAGTTCCCGATTCCATTTACGGGTAAAATCAATAAAACAAAGTGGAAGGAAAAATTGAATCTGTATCCATTAGTACCGAATCCACTCAACCTAACCTCCGGGGGACCAGATGATTGGATTATTAATCGGCAGCGTTTTGCAGCAATTAAACCTGGTGCTGGGTCAATCCGTCAGGAGCGCTAGTGTGCGCGACACTTCAGTTTCTATTACACTGTTCGTGGTAAGTAACAGTTATTTTGATCGCGCCAAAATGAATTTTGATGAGTACATCAGTTGTGTTAAGAAAAGTAGTTTTTATCTGTTTGTGTGTGTAAGAGGAATTTCACATTTTATAAGGATAGATTTTGATGAAAATTTAAGTTGTAGGTTTGCATAAATCTTAGGCATATTTTAAACTATTTTATGTGTTTTAGTTTGTAGTAATAAAAACCTTCTTTAGTCATTGAGTAAAACTACTCAACCGGAAAGTACTTCTCTGTACCTCCCTACGTGAGCTTTGTTCAAAAACCTTCTTTAGTCATTGAGTAGTAAAACATCTACTCAACCGGAAAGTACTTCTCTGTACCTTCACAAAAATCCGGTAGCCCTACGTGAGCTTTGTTCAAAAACCTTCTTTAGTCATTGAGTAGTAAAACATCTACTCAACCGTAAAGTACTTCTCTGTACCTACACAAAAATCCGGTAGCCCTACGTGAGCTTTGTTCAAAAACCTTCTTTAGTCATTGAGTAGTAAAACATCTACTCAACCGGAAAGTACTTCTCTGTACCTACACAAAAATCCGGTAGCCCTACGTGAGCTTTGTTCAAAACCTTCTTTAGTCATTGAGTAGTAAAACATCTACTCAACCGTAAAGTACTTCTCTGTACCTACACAAAAATCCGGTAGCCCTACGTGAGCTTTGTTCAAAAACCTTCTTTAGTCATTGAGTAGTAAAACATCTACTCAACCGGAAAGTACTTCTCTGTACCTACACAAAAATCCGGTAGCCCTACGTGAGCTTTGTTCAAAAACCTTCTTTAGTCATTGAGTAGTAAAACATCTACTCAACCGTAAAGTACTTCTCTGTACCTACACAAAAATCCGGTAGCCCTACGTGAGCTTTGTTCAAAAACCTTCTTTAGTCATTGAGTAGTAAAACATCTACTCAACCGGAAAGTACTTCTCTGTACCTACACAAAAATCCGGTAGCCCTACGTGAGCTTTGTTCAAAAACCTTCTTTAGTCATTGAGTAGTAAAACATCTACTCAACCGGAAAGTACTTCTCTGTACCTACACAAAAATCCGGTAGCCCTACGTGAGCTTTGTTCAAAAACCTTCTTTAGTCATTGAGTAGTAAAACATCTACTCAACCGTAAAGTACTTCTCTGTACCTCCACAAAAATCCGGTAGCCCTACGTGAGCTTTGTTCAAAAACCTTCTTTAGTCATTGAGTAGTAAAACATCTACTCAACCGTAAAGTACTTCTCTGTACCTCCACAAAAATCCGGTAGCCCTACGTGAGCTTTGTTCAAAAACCTTGAAATAAATAAAAGAAATGAAATCCTTAGATTATGCTTAAAAGTTTATCATTATATAACTAAAGTCAGTCAAGACAAGTCATAAAATCTGACATGGACGTGCATAGCAAGAGGTATGAGGTCGTGCCCTAAAGCAGCAGTGATGGTCAGTCCCTTCACTTAGTAATGGAGTCAGCTGCTAAAAGCGCACATCTTAGAATACAAAAAAAAATCAGCTTTGCAGCAGAAGGTGTGAAGATAAGTGCACTTGTCAATTGCCGGGAACTTCTAAGGGACCCTATACAAAGAGGAAGCAAAGTTTTGATAAATATTTTCTCACTGAGCGCAATATTAAAAGTGAATGAAGTAGAGAATCCGCAACCTCACTGATAGAGGCCACTGTAATGTAGTACACAGTTGGATACGAAACAGTCGAGGGAACTGGAGCCGGAGTATTTGGGTCCGTGCACTAATGGGCCCATAACCCAGCATATGTTTTAGCTGAAGTCTACGCTATTGATAGGTAGGTGCTGAGGAATCTTGACAGACGATCATAGCCAAGCAGCCATTAAATAGCTGAGTTTAGCAGCCATTAAATAGCCATTAACCAACAGCTCATCAGTGGTGTAAGAATGCCTGCGGAAGTTAAATATGCTAGGCCAGAGCAATATGGTTAAACTCTTAGGTAGCAAGGCACTCTGGAGTAGAGAGAAGTAAGATGGTAGAGCATCTACTAGATGGAAGGGCATCTACTAAATTATAAAACCAGAACCGTTTTGCGGAATTAAAAACAGTAACTTCAAGAGGAAACGTAAAGAGAAGAAGAAGCAGCAGGTTTAACATCTTGAAGGATATGAGTGGTTTAGGAACTTCTCGGAGACTTTGGTAGAAACAGAGGAAAGACCGGTGGTAAAACCTGAGTAAAAATAAGGTAAGGTTGCTGAAGGTTTTCCTTGCGAGGCACTCTTCAGAAACCTCTTAGCAATCTTAGCTTAACAGAAGGTTCAATCTGCAGATACTGCAGGAAGAATTGTGAGAAGTTTCCAAATAGAAGTGAGGGAATTACCTATCTTGAATCGTCTCCAAATCTCGCACCTTATGAAGAGTCTGGGGCTCGAGAAGATACGTAAAGCATCTCACGGTATGACGAAGGTCAACCCATAGAATCCATTCATTCAACTAAAATTAATGGTCTAATAATCCTTAGACACCGTTATAATGTGTTTTGAGCGCTTTTCTGATAGCTCAGGATCATATAGCACTATAACATAAAAACCCACTGCTACGGCCCACATTTCTTCTTCTTCTTTCGATGAGGCCTGCTAGGGACCACGTGACAATTTCAATTCTTCACACTTAGCCGTTTTCTCTTCCGTTCCCTCCACTATTTCCTCATCCTTTCACTATGCAGCTTCTTTCTGTCTTCGGACCACTTCGCACCAGTTTTCTTCTGCAATCTTCCTTGGAATGCCTCAAAAATCAGGAATCAATATCCTCTTTCTAAAAATCTCTCTGTTCAGCGTTTCTTCTTTATTATTATTATTTATTTTATTATTATTATTAATTTTTATCCATTTCCGGACCAAATTTTAAAATTGGAACTGATTTGCGGTTTCTTACATAATATAAATAAAATGTTAGAAGCCCGGATTCTAGTTTATAGTACTTTATTTTTTCATAATATAAATTGAATTTATGAAAATTCTTGTAATGTTTATCCACTATTAAACAGTCGTTTTCCTTTTACGTAATTTAAAGAGTACTAAAAAAGAAGAAATGTTTGTGGCCGTAGACTTTGTAAGTAAAACAAAGCCCTTGTTAGCGGATATTAAAGAGATAAAAGAACAACAAGTTTCCAAGACGGTAGAATATTTTGAGGTAAAAACAACTAAGCATTACAATATTTATCTCTACAAAATGCATCGCGCTGTGGCTTAGTCCAATGTCTTCCGTGTAATATCGTTGTAAAACCTCCATTTTAAATAATAAACATAGCATATAAAGCACTAAATAACGTTTTTTAAAAATAGCGATACTAGTTAACTTTATAACCAGCAAATGGGGTGCAGTGATCGATATAATTAAATCACCGGTCAGTTACCTTAGTTTTGAACTGCGCACTTCAAGGTTGTTGGTTCGAATCGCAGTTACTTTGCCCTTAGCGTTAACGTTTATTCTTATCATACACTAGCAAAAATAAATAAATAAAAACTAAAGCAATAAAAATTTTAACAAATTTATCCTAAGAAATTAAAAAAAATATGAAAAGAAAGAAAAATGAATACATTAGAAACTTCACTATGTCTCGTGGAATAATCAATCATTTGTTTTCGTTCTAAATCATTATTTTTTTTTACTAATCGTAGTGAAAAAATAAAATATAACACATCTTACCAAATACATTTAGGTTTCTTATAACAATCATCATTCCAACATGAACTCCGTTTTAGTTGATGATGACTCATCTGTTATTTATTTGTCAGCTTCAGTGATTAACACTTTTAGTTTTTATGAAAAGAAATTGTTTTTAGAAATATCAAAAGAGTGTTGTAGCTCCGATACAAATCGGTTTGAAGAACAGTTTGTTCAAACCAAAAATAACTAAAAATTGGAATTGGGAACTGAATTAAAATTGTTATTAAAATGCAATTCAATATAAAAGTTGTTTCAGAAGTGTTGAAGGAAAGGAAAAGCATGATGAGATTGTAAAGAAGCAGCGCAATTTCAGTATAAAGTGACTTACAGGATAATCCAACCAGATTGAGGGAGTATGCAGAAGTAAATGGACGGAATTAAGGAGAACATCTTGATAAGTAAACTGACTTTCAAGGTCCAAGTAATATGAGCGCAGGATATGTAAAGGACTATCAAAGAAAACAAACTTTTGATTCTCGAGAAAGAATCACCTATTTCCTAAAGATAATTTTATCTATGCCAATAAAGGAGTCCCCAATATACAGACAGCCGGAGACGCTTCAAAGTGTATTTTTCGGCTCCACTGAGAGTAACCCAAAGAGCACAAAAATGGATTGTTTGTTCCATATTAAACACAAGAAGTCCACTCTGTTAGTGACTGAGATTTTCAGTGCTGATGATGATTGCGTTTAACTGCCGGCATCTTTTAACGCTGGTCGCACGTATTAAGAAGTAATTATTGTATTGCAATCAAAAACCAAAATGTATTTTGTTTTGAACCAAAACGATTGAATAATTTATTGTGCATTCTTATATACTGAATGCTACATTAATAACAGAAACGTGTGCCGGATATAAACCGAACGCAAGTGGATTTAAAACTAAAAGTAAAATAATATATTGGCCACGATTCACACAAAGACAAAACACAGATAAGTAATTTTGATTTATAAATAAGTGGAAGAACAACCAAACGGCCAGCGACGTTTTACAACCAATGGCGGAACGGAAGACGCGATAAAGAGCACAGAGGGCTCGACAATAAAGCGCTTCAAGGGTCGAAACAGATAAAAAAAACTAGTAAAACGGAGGCGTAATGGAATCAATTGGAAGTCAAACGTCGAGTCGAGGAGACGACCGGCGCTCGTAAAACTTGACTTGACAAGACGCAATTGTGCTCCGCTGCTCGGGGATGTGTGGGTCTGGCAGCGGCATGGTGGATGATTGATTCAGCGTTTAACATTTTTGTCCGTCAAACAAGATGCAGTAGAAAGTCACGTCGAAGGTCGTTGTCTTTGAATCCTTTGGTCTTATTGGTTTGGTAGTAATAAAAAACTCAACAACGGAAAATTGCGTTTTAATAGTTTTGCAATGTTAAAAAAATCCGTAAAATTTTGAAAAAGTAAAACTCTTTAATATAGTAAAATATTTCCTTCATTCTTTAATACAGGAAAATCAGGTCAACACAAACTCGAATGCACTTGAATAGAGTATGAATGGAAGATTAAGACAAAGAGGATGGAGGATAATCTGCGTGCACAATATGAGCAAGACTAAGCTATACAGTGTTGTTTTTGCCTAGCTATATTAGAGTGAAAACGACATTAACCGCTTGTAATATACCTAGTTTTAAAATATTTTTGAAAATAATTTGATATAAAGTAAACCGATTGAAGGCGTTTTGCCAGAAGAATGGTTTATAAATTTGTCACAAGAATATATCCAGGTGCGCTCTCCTAGCATGTATACTAGGAATTAAGGATTGGATTTGGACGGTTTCGATATATTTGAAAGATATCGATTTCCAACATGTCAAAAATCCTATTTTGTATGAAGCCTAATAAAATGATTTAACAACATATATCTTTGCTTTTAAAAAAAAAAAGGGAGTTCAAATTTGGCATAAAAATTGATTTTCGCTGTTTTGTAAAACGTATAAAATAAAACTACTACAAATCGATTAGGTTAGGTTACTGACTGCAGTCAATTTTTGGAAACTGATTTCTATTGTAACTGAATTATACAGCTGCGTGTATCGCTATCATTAGAGAATTTCAATTGAATAATGAGCTAATGGGGCTTGGTTATCATGGTAACGCTAAAAGCGTGAAATTAACTAATAGAGCTTAGCCATGATGGTAAGATTGAGAAGCATGAAATGAGCTAAAGCAGCTTAGTTATCTTGATAAGTTTTAGAAGCTTGAAATGAGCTAATACAGTTTAGTCATCATGGTAAGACCAAAACCTTGAAATTAGCTATAAAACTTAGTCATCATGGTGAGACTGAGAAGCTAAATAGAGCTAATGGGATTTATCAACATAGGAAGACTGAGAAGTTTGAAATGAGCTAATGGAGCTGTCATCGCAGTCAAACTGAGAAGCTTGAGTTACGATACTGACCTCAATCGTTTTTGAGGAATTGCACACACACACATACATACACACACACACACACACACATATATATATACATATACACACATATATATATATATATATATATATATATATATATATATATATATATATATATATATATACAAGGTGTGTTCAGAAAGTAACGAGA
>CM040189.1:2182500-2205000 GCA_022606455.1 Callitettix versicolor | reverse complement strand
ATGTGACGTATGTTTTTAATGTTTTGTTTGACTGTGACGACCTCGACAGAGGGATTTAACATTTTGTATGGCCTGAAGATGAAACTATAGAGTTTCGAAACCGCGATAGCCTTTATGAGGTGAGTTGATGGACCACTGACGGGAAGAATAGGTATATAATCCTAATCATTAGAATTGTAGTTGTGGTTCACCAGAGCAAGTAGTGAAGCTCTACTGTCACATTTTATACAGTTAGTTTGCCCAATCTCTAACTTTGCGACGCTCTCTGTGAGACCTGTGACTTCCGCCCGAAAAACTGTTGTCAACATTCCAAGTCTTACTAATGCTCCTGTCCCAGTAACTTGAGCCGTTTTTGATTCAATGAGCCAGGTTAGTGCATTCCACTTTCAATAGACCTGAACCTTGAAATGAGTGCCGATTCTGAATTCATATATTTCAAGTATCGATAATATTATTCATATTTAGCACAATAATCGATTTTAGTAATATCTTGGACAAGTTCAAGATATAATAATTATAATAATAATAGTAATAATATATTACTATATACTATTATTACTATATACTATATACTATTATTAGTAAAGGGGGGGGTCAAGCCTGAAGCCCTTTACGCTGCGGAAACGTTGTCCATAACGACTTATAGACCAATGGAAAAATTGGAGATCAAAGAAAGAAAAATTCTACGGAAAATTCTAGGTCCCAAATTCTATAATAATAAACTTGTGCACATTAGTAATGAGACCCTGTATAGGAGGACCGAAAAGATGTCCCATACAATAAAGAAAAGGAGGATTGACTTCTATGGTCACATCCTACGAATGGACCCGAAAAGGATAACAAAAAGGATCTTCGACTTTTTCCGCAATAAGAAAACCAAACTGAACTGGTTTAAGGAGATAGAGAGGGACCTACGAGAGTTTCAAATTACAGAAGAGATGCTTGCAGATAGATCCGCAAAGAGTATAATCGAAGGTAAAATGAAGAGGTTCCGGGACAGGGTCAAGACCAAAATACCATATAGGATTTCTGAGGCAGAGAGGACGGCAAGATCTGAAAGGATGAAGAAATACTGGGCGGACAGGAAAGCACGACACACTGAACATTGATTGATCAATCGTCCCCCAAAGTGGGTGAAACGTAGAAGAAGAAGTAATAATATATAATAATAGTAATAATTGAAGCAATACAATATTTCAAGGTCAATAGACCTGAACCTTGAAATGAGTACCGATTCTGAATTCAGATATTTCAAGTATCGATAATATTATTCATATTTAGCACAATAATCGATTTTAGTAGTATCTTGGACAAGTTCAATATGTAATAATTATAATAATAATAGTAATAATATATAATAATAGTAATAATTGAAGCAATACAATATTTCAAGGTCAGTAGACCTGAACCTTGAAATGAGTACCGATTCTGAATTCAGATATTTCAAGTATCGATAATATTATTCATATTTAGCACAATAATCGATTTTAGTAGTATCTTGGACAAGTTCAATATGTAATAATTATAATAATAATAGTAATAATATATAATAATAGTAATAATTGAAGCAATACAATATTTCAAGGTCAGTAGACCTGAACCTTGAAATGAGTACCGATTCTGAATTCAGATATTTCAAGTATCGATAATATTATTCATATTTAGCACAATAATCGATTTTAGTAATATCTTGGACAATTTCGTTATCCAGCAAAAAAAATCAATCTTTAACTTTTTTATCTTACACATTTTTTTAAATTCAATTACGTCGCAATAAGCGTTACAATTTGCCTGATTATGCTGTGCTGATTTTGAATTTTCATATTACATGGAAAAAACCATAATCAACCTGATAGCGGTCAATTTCATTTTTACATTTTAACGGAATCTGAAATTTGAAGATGTTAATTTATGCTGATTTGAATAAAACTTGACACAATAATCCAATTTAATAATAGTTTAACCAGGTTGTTAAAAAAATCTGTTCAACTGTTTCAAAATGGTGGCCATTCAAAATTTTAAAAAATATCTTCTTATCTTTACATTTTTAAAGATCATCATCGTAATATGCGATACAAATTTAAAAAAATATATAAAAATTAGCATTTGTATATTTAAATTGAATTGAAAATACTAAAATTAACCTAATTGTTCTTTATTGTACGTTTGAAAGTAAAAATATAATTTATGAAGGTTTTACAGCTGTTTATTCTGATGAAAAATTTTTTCAAAACAGCATTAAAAAAAATTATCGTGGAAAATTCGCTTCAATAATTTCGGCGAAACAGCTGCGTGCCTATGTTAACTGTAATTTTGTTACTTGCCGTTAGTCTTGGAACTGGATCTTTAGTGATGTGGTGACAGTGTTTGTCATTAGGCATTGTTACAGGACTGTGCTGTTGGCGTAGTATTTATTTTATACTGGAATGTGACTGCGAAACAAAAGCGACCTACATTCTGACTTTATTTACTGACATCCAAGGCACGTGTCCAGTCTGTTTACTAACGGTTTTACATTGTGTAAACTTCACAAACAATTAATTAATGTAACAAACAAAAAATCACTCCTCGTGTATCGACCAAGTGCACGATTAAACCAGCTTTTTAATTAGAGCTTTTAAAAAAGTTTAAAAAACTAGATTTTTAATTTTATATTTATGTCGTTTTTATGTTTTGAAAACTATTTTTCACTTTTGAAATAATTATCTGTGAAAATCTGATTGTTTTCTAAAGATTTTAAAATGTGTTATTTTTATTTCACGAAAACTATTTCTCAATTTTAAATACATTTTTTGTGGAAAAAATAATTACTTTCTGAAGAAGAATCACAACGATTCACTATGATATTGCAAACATACGATTTTCTAATTTTGAACGATTATCAATCAAATTCCTCTCAGTCAGCATATTGATAATTTTATTTATCACAAGGCAGATTTACAGTTAAAAAGAATGCACCAAATTTGAAAAAAACCGGTTCGGATAGAAGTAAAAAATTAAACCTCACAGCCGATATGGTTTCCTTTCGGTGGTTTCGATTCAGCTTCGAATTTACGTTTTATAAGTATAGAATACTAACTTAGAATTTACATACATGACCAAAATTTATGTAAAATATTTTAAATTATTTACAGACTCATTGCCAATTTTTAATTGCGTATGTAGTTAGGTTGATAGCGACCAACTCCTTTAGCAATTCAGAGCTTCCTTTGAGCCCTGCTATGGAACGTACTGCTATGGAACGTAAGAAAGTTTGTGCAGTGTTTTTGTTACTATGTTTAGTATAATGACCGCCTTCCCTAGCTTCGTCAAGTCTACTTTCGTTGACGCGTTTCGGCGAACCTCCATCTTCAAAAACTATATCTATACTCATGTTTTTGTTGATAATATATGATGACATTTTTGAAAGTAGAGTAAATATATGAGTTGCCACTCGTAAATTGGCAACTCTCTCGTGATCTCTTATGGCTAGATTAATGATCTAGATTTTTATGAAAATCACCCCTCTCTTTACGTGATAGCAAACACGATATATTGCGTGTTATTTAATTTGATTTCTTCAAAACTAATTGTTAACAAATATGATTAAATGTGTTTAGTTACTACAGTTTCCTAGATTCAAGTGCAAGTTTGGAACACTTAACTTCCAAGTATCATACTTCTCCGAGTCGAAGTTAAAACTTTAAAACATTGTTTGGAAATGTTCACAAGTGAACTTAAATCTACTCCCTAAGTTAACCCCAAGATGTGTAAAAGTATTAATTAATTTTTTGTTTGTGTTTAACGTCCGACTATTGTGCACACTTGGGCTAATGCAGACGATGGGATGATTTATAGCGTATGAAAATGCCAAGCCCTGTCCGGGAATCGAAACCGGATCCTCGGGGTCAACTAGGCCACCGAGGCGGGTCAGTATTAATTAAAAGTGCATCATTTGATTACGTTTATTAAAGTTGATTATGCAGTTTGGTGGATAAATATAATTTCTTAAATAATTTAATCGAATCCAATTGTAAACCAACAGTACATATTTACGTTGTACTAGTTTTTAAAGTGAACTGCAAGTGATCACCCAAATAAAACCTAATTTCATCAGCTGTATTGTATCGATCATCCCTTTCAGTTGTTGCCGAATCGATCTTCCCCACGCTACCGTGCCTCAACACAACACATTATACCTCCCACCGCACAGATATTATCAAGCATGTGCAACAACTTTACGCTAATGAAAATTAGGATTCGTATATTTGTTCTCTCATTATGGCACCTATATTACTATTACCGTTTATTCTTTGTTAACTTTGGCGTCGTTAACTTTTGTTGTTTGTTTGGTTTACTTTTGAATTGACAATATTAACATTAACATTTACAATCACGTTAATGGTAATGTTTAACTTGATTATTTAAAAAGCATAAATATTTGTCATAGAAAGAATATATAGGGTGTTTTAAAAAGTGTTATTCTCTGTCAAATACTTAAATATAAATAGGGCCTATGTATAAAATATAAATAGGAATGGATTGAAAATTTAAAAAATAATGCGAAGATCGATAAGGTACAGAGAAAAAAGTATCGACGAATATTTAAAGAAATATGTTAATAAACAGTGTAATGTTTATATAATAATTTAAGTTAAGTAGGCTGTAATTATTTGATTTTTTACTGCGATTAATGAGTATGAATTTGTGACCTTGAAGCTAATTAAGTCATGGACGGCTGTTTGTGTTTGTCTCCGCAGTTAATATTAATTTACAATTTATACATTTGTACTTTTTATGATAAATATTCAAGGATCATAAGAAGTCCTAACTTAATTAATTGACTTTAATGAATTAGTTGACTTTTAATAGATTATAACGTCAAAAATATTTAAAACAATACGTATTACAAACAAAAATAAATGAAGCACTTGTATTGGTAACTGTTCTTCTAATGCCCATTTTAAATTACAAGCTTCAATAGCCCAACACCAAGGATTCGTTGCTGAAGGCGAACATAGCTAAACATGGCGGACTCCAATTTTAATTGTTTCTTGCCTTGACTATGTATGAAAGCTTATACATGCCGAGCTTTAGATTTGTGTGATTGTTATGGTTGGAGAGAAACAATCAAAACTCAGAAAGTCAAAAAAATCCCGAAGGTTTGGGGAGAGAAAATAGTACAGTTGAGGAAGAAACTGGGGTTGGAAGAACAGAAGACGCTAGACAGGCCTGTCCAACCTGAAATGGAAGAAGTGGGAGAACGAACATCTCAGGTCAGTGAAGTCTACAAACGTCTAAAGTCTAAACTGACAAATCGCAAACTGAAGAGAGAACAGGCGGTAGCACAGTGGCTTCCAATTAAACATAGAAGATCTTCCGTGGATTAAACCATGCGGGTTAGAAATATAACTGTTAAAGGGCTGAAGAGACCCGAACTTCAAGCCAGGGACATTATACTTCGGAGAAGCCGTGTGTAGTCTATGCGGGCCGGATAATGGGACTGCAAATGCCAGCAGAAGGATTCTGCCTTCTAGATGCTTGAGGACCTTCAACAGAATGGACTGCTAGCTCATCGAGGACACCAGTCTAGGCTTAGTTGCAGAATAGGTAATTTGAATGCTGTGCCAGAATCCACCAAACCCCATAACCTTTAAGGAATGGTTAAATAACCTTTGAAGAAATGACGCTAAATCAACCAACTTCACTTATAAATGACTTTCTATAAAACAAAATAAATAACGCTTTTTTTATTTTCAAACAAATTTATCGGAGTTACTTTACTGACTTTAACAATTTATTGACTTACTTTAACCAAACTGAAAGTCAAACAATACACGGATTAGATTCGAATAGTTATTTATTTTATTGCAAACTTGCAATAGAAATATTGGAAAACAACAAAATTTCAAAGTTTTAATATCTGTTACAAATTTCAAATAACATATTTTGCCAGTTGTTTTAATTGAATTGGAAAATAAAATAAAGTACTTTTATTCTCACCCGTTTTTGCGTTTCGTCAAATGGAGCTGAACATTTTTACCTATTAATTTTATGAACACAATTTCCATTACATTGAAACGGAATCAACACTGCTCGCTATACTGAACATTCGAGAATTACCCCATTTTGAAACCGCACTCGGAATTAGCACTCTCGATATTAAATCATTCGGTATTGATGGAATGCTATGTTATCTCTTCACTAATTCAATGATGATTTGTTTTTATTTTAATAAATTTGGCGTGTTTTTGAAGTGAATACTTCTTATGGCTGTGTATGGATGTATGTTTTGCACGGGAAAAAATCAGTTTGCCGTCACGCATCACGCTCTTATATATATATATATATATATATATATATATATATAGTATATACTTATATACTACTTCTTATGGTGGGGTTTGGATGTATGTTTTTGCACAGGAAAAAATTCAGTTTGCTGTAACGCATCACGCTCTTATATATATTTTTGTTTTAAAATGTATTTTTGAAGTGAAAACTAGTATGTTCGCACCATTATATTACTTACCCAGTCCAACCTAATTATTTAGTTTTGTGTCAAGTGTTAACTGTGTAACAGTGACGTTTTATACGTTTATTATATATTGGTAGGTGTGAATAATAATTATTTAAATTATTTCAAACGCCATTATACTACTTACCCAGTCCAACATTATTTAGTATTTAGTTTTATGACGAGTGTTAACTGTGTAACAGTGACGTTTTATACGTTATTATATATTGGTAGGTGTGAATAATAAATATTTAAATTATTTCAAACGCCATTATACTACTTACCCAGTCCAACATTATTTAGTATTTAGTTTTATGACGAGTGTTAACTGTGTAACAGTGACGTTTTATACGTTATTATATATTTGTTGGTGTGAATAATAAATATTTAAATGCCATTATACTACTTACCCAGTGCAATAATTTTATAATAAATAATAACAGGGATTCAGATTTTTAAAACGGGAATACATCTATGTCCATTTCAGGTACCTAAACCATGTTCATTTTAAATTTCATTTCAATCGGTCCAGTAGTTATTGTGTGATTGAATAACAAACAAAAACACACACATAAACTTTCAAATTTAAAATATTATATTCAGAAGTATAAAATATTATTAAAACGTCACTGTTGCAGCCTACATTTAACACATATCACAAAACTGAATTGACCGATTGAGATGAAATTTAAAATGAACATGATTTAGGTACCTGAGATGGACATAGATGTATTTCCGTTTTAAAAATCTGAATCCCTGTTATTATTTATTATTAAATTATTGTATATAAGCTTACATTTGCAATGATTTTAATTGAAACAGTCATCTAATTTTAAACAACCTGCCTTTCCAAATTAAAATATTTCAGTTTCCATTGAAGTTGGCATTTACAATGACAATAAGTCAGATATTAAGTGTAGTAGGAATACATTTGGGACTCCGTGCTTCTCCCGTGGTCAGTTATAGCCTATTCTAGTGTCGAGTAACAAAAATCTATGTCTTGGCAAAAAAACCATAAAATCATATAATATTGTATTTAGAAATATATTAAACTGAAAAGAACGTACTCATGATTTTGAAAATCGTCTATAAATTTTATTTTGTGGTGTAAAATATAAGCCATAACCCGTGATAAGAAGTAGTCACTTCTGTCGGCAGTCGTGCCACTGCCACCTTTTTTTGTAAAAGCAGCACTTATAAATTTAATGTAATACAAAAAGTGTTATCCAATTCAATGGTTTCGAATTTTTTGTAGTATTTGTTTTGAAAATTAATTGTATATGTCGCAGTGCTCGTTGTATATTTGTAATGAAGTGTAACATTTAAATTTATAATACAGACATATTAAACGTTTGGAAAACTTGTGGCCTCCTTTTTATTTTTAAATGTTATAACATAATATAAGCATTAAAAATATGAACATTTTGTTATTTCATTAAAATTTAAGTGGCAACCTTTGTTTGGAGTAAACATTAATTAAAGGTATCAGTCATAACCGGTTAACTTGTTGGGAACTTTAATAGGAAAACGTTTTTCAACAAAATATCAAAATATCCTGTAGTTCTTTAGAGAAAACCTTATTTAAAAATTTGTCCATCATCTACCTGAATTCCAAATATAAAAAGTCTAATATATAAGGGAAACAATATATAAAGCTATTACATTTATGTGCTACTGTATAATTTGTATAATGTGCGTGTAATGGGCATATGCTACTGTATAATGTGCGAGTGGAGGTAATTTTAAGAAAAACAGCTGATTTTTAATCCTGTTTCTTCAACAGTTAGTAACAACAATTTCATTAATAAATTAACTAGTAACTGTATTTTAATTGTTATAAGTGAAATATTTGTTTATGTTAACAACAATTAAGGCAAGCAATTGTCGTGTTATATAATGAATATGTATTGTATATTCTAATAGTTCGACAATGTTCAGTTATTTGCCCCAAACAGCTGAGGACACTGTGGATGCTTTGTCAGTCTGAATATATATAAAACTAGTGATTTATTTATCTTACATTACTTTAAGGGTGTATGGAGGTCGGAAGCGTAGGTTAAAAATAAAAGTAGCCTACAAAAGCTTGATGTGAATTTAAAAATTGTTAGGTAAATATTTAAACTAATCTCTGCTCGATAATGTTTAGGGTTGGAAACTCGTTTTTGAGTGTAGCACAAACAGTAATGTTTTTAAGTAATATTTTTAGTGATTTTTGATAAGACGTTTGATAAGTTTTCATTAATATTTTTATTTGTGAATTTGGGACCAAGTTAGCCACTTAAGTTTTTTAAACTATTTTAAAAATTAACCAGCAATGGTTTCCTTTTAAAGTAGGCCGTTCGACGTTCAGTACAGTTGTCTGCACGCATGTGAATCGGTCTCCATTTAAAAGCTTGGCTCAGGCCCTCCTGACAACACAAGAAGCACTTGGCATTTGTATTTAAAGAGGCAAATGGAGGGGAACGTAATTGGGCGGGAGGAGCGGAGTCTATTAGACAGACCGGGCGTGAGCGATTCGTTTTTAAAATTATTATTGCGTAATTTTTTCAAAAACAATATTAATAATTTTTTTAGTTACAAACGTAGTGACACAGTTAATTAATTTTCTATCCTCGGTATCCAATCTGGCAGATCGTTACGCTCGCTGCTAGTTCTCTTTTATCGACCTTCGATAGGAGCTTATAAAGTTAACATTTTTCCTCACCATCTTGAAATATTTAAAATCGTAGTTAAAGTATAAAAAGGAACCCTGACCGCCCTCAGGTTTATTTTCGTTGGTTAAAAGTGATTAGTAAAAAAATATAATTAAAAAAAGTTTAGAATTTATTTGGATTTGAAATCGATGCTATTCTGTAATCGATGGGGACTCGGTGCTCGATGTGGATAAAGCACTGCTCAGTGAGATGCGTCTTTGAACTGCGTACCTTAAGGTTCTTAGTTCCAGCCGCAGTTACTCATGTTGCTTTTCCCTTACCGTTAACTTTGATCACTCTTCATAATTAAAAAGTGTGGACGTTAAAAAAAATCTGTAATCGTTGAACAGATTTTGGTGAATAACAAACTTGTCTAATATATTACTAAAATAAATCTATTTATGTACAACGTTCGATTCAAATTGGCCTGAAACTGTGAACGTTACAGTGATAAAACACACACACACACACACACACACACACACACACACACACACACACACACACACACACACACACACACACACACACACACACACACACACACACACACACACACACACACACACACACACACACACACACACACACACACACACACACACACACACACACACACACACACACACACACACACACACACACACACACACACACACACACACACACACACACACACACACACACACACACACACACACACACACACACACACACACACACACACACACACACACACACACACACACACACACACACACACACACACACACACACACACACACACACACACACACACACACACACACACACACACACACACACACACACACACACACACACACACACACACACACACACACAACACACACACACACACACACACACACACACACACACACACACACACACACACACACACACACACACACACACACACACACACACACACACACACACACACACACACAAACACACACAGCACGCGCGCGCACACACACAACACACACACGCGCAACACACACACACACGCGCGCACGCACACACAAATGCACACACACACACGCACACACACACACGCACACACAAACGCACACACACACACACACACACACACACACACACACACACACACACACACACACACACACACACACACACACACACACACACACATACACACACACACACACACACACACACACACACACACACACACACACACACACACACACACACACACACACACACACACACACACAGCACACAAACACAAAATTATAAAATAGCTTTTAGAAGGCGACCTAGAGGTTGTTTGAATAGCTCATTTACTTACTTAAAAAAAGAAACACAATTCAATTTAATTAAACTGAATAAATTCGAGAATTCAACAAAAAAAAACGTTTGAGAAACAATGGAACGAAAAGGAGAGGAATAAAATTAAATGTTGAAATATCTCTGGACACATCGAACGATGGCAAGTCGCCTTTGTTAAAATTGGGCACTTTATATATTTACCCCGAGGGTGGCTGCACAACACAATTTGGTGACGGCATTTTGAGATAAGTCGCTCGGTATCAAGGGAGCAGTAATTTTTGTGCCAGTGGAGGAAGGGGTGAACTGATAACGGAACAAGGGATGAAGGGTACTGTAATGTTAGTTCGCACTTTGTGAAATAACAATGAAATGTGAGCAACCGCAAGCGCGACCATAGTTTGCCAGAACTGGGACAGTTTGTGCGGCTGTATTTTTGTGGCAATTTACTCATTTTACATTCTTTGTGAAATACGCAGAGGAAAATATTATAAAAGTATTACAAAATTACGTTTTGGTGGAATAATCCGCGTTGAATTAAATAAAAAAAACAGAGTAACAATAGGTTTTTTTAAAATTAAGTTTCAGATTTTTTTAAATGTTGACCAAAATTTTAAACATGTAAGGTTCGGTAGTTAATCGAGATACGGAAACAAATCCTGACCCGAAACTGTAAATTTATTTAATTTAAATTTTTTGTTAATTTTATTTTTCTTTATTTAAGAATTTACACGTGCAGACAAAATGAAAGTAAAACCTGATGAACAGTTTTGCAGAAACAGCCTTATAGATTTTACGGTTTTTCGGCGATAAGTTTCCGACAGTAACTTTGAAGGGAGACTTATGATTATATACTGTACATTTATTGAAGTTTTAAACTGTTTCATTGCTAATGCAACTTTCTTAATAGAAAGTTTATTAAACGTTCTTGCACACTTTATTGTTATTATTTTTGTTTTTTTGTTTTTGTTTAACGTCCGACTATTGTGCACACTTGGGTTAATGCAGACGATGGGATAATTTATAGCGTATGAAAATGCCAAGCCCTGGCCGGGAATCGAACTCGGGTCCTCGAGTTGAAAGCCCAGTACGCTATGAACTAGGCCACCGAGGCGCCCAAAAATTTTATTAAAATCGATCAACATTTGTCGTCTAAAACACTTTTTTTTCTAAAAAATAAATTTTTTCGATCAAGAAACTTTTGTATTTCGTATAATGAGGCAACAATACATAATTTCACAAAATTGCTACGTATAGTGATGTTAATGAAGTTTTACTCAAATTGTGACTACAAGCCTAAAACTATTGGTCCAGTAATTTCCTGTTGTGAAACAATAGTTCAACACACAGCTTATTTAGTTCAAAATTTGGGCAACACTAGTTATGTACCTTTGTTCGTTTAAAGAACCAACAACAGCCGATAAGTGCACTCGACTCTTAAATCCCTTTTCACTGTCTCAGGTGACCTCAAAACGCCCCCAAATCCCTCTCTTCGCAATGCGAAAGTAAAAGCGGCAATTTTCGCTTTTCAACACTACTTCAAATTTATTGCAACATTTTTTTTATTAGATCGTCTGCCCTGTATAAGCCCCTAGTTTTTGTAACGATATCCAAGGGAATAATAACGCAAGGATAAAAGTCGGGTAAAATGAAAAAAGGGATGAAATGGTCAGGAGGGTGCAAGAAAGATAAACACTTGTTTGTATGAATTGCAACGGAACAAAGGGCGTGTACCGTTATGTCGTAGAACTACCCGGTGTGTCTTCCCGAAAGGCGAAGTATTTTCGTGAAACTCATCTTGATTATGTTTGTCTGTCTTCATTGTTTACAAATAAACTTTGTTTTTGTCACAGTTGTGAGCATCGATTTGGACAACGAAAATGTTTGACGTTCTGCTTTTATTGGGGGCAAATGCTAGTCAGCATTTAATTTTAATTTAAAATGACGCAAAATATATTGTGTTTTATGATATAACATGAATACTGATAAAGATACATAATTTGCTATTGTTATGTTGGTTAATCTTGTTTAAAAATCTAATAATGTCGAATAAATAGAATGCAATATTAGCTCTTATTGAAGCAACTGTTTTTAAATAGTCTGTAATTATCTTCAAGAAACTGTGTTCAGTATAATGATCTGCATTCCCTAGCTTCGTCAATTCTACTCTAGATATAGAGAGTATAGGTATAGTTTTTGAAGATGGAGGTTCTCCGAAACGCGTCAACGAAAGTAAATTCGCACTGTGACACGAAAATGTATTAAAACTTTCCAGTATAAGAAAAATGACATAAAATCTCTATGTTCAGTATATATATATATATATATATATATATATATATATATATATATATATATATATATAAAACATTCGACTATTGTGCACACTTGGGCTAATGCAGACGATGGAATGATTTATAGCGTATGAAAATGCCAAGCCCTGGCCAGAAATCGAACCCGAGTTCTCGGGGTGAAAGCCAAGTACGGTATCAACTAGGCCACCGAAGCGGCTCTATGTTCAGTGCAATGATCTGTCTTCCCTAGCTTCGTCAATTCTACTTTCGCTGACGCGTTTCGGAGAACCTCCATCTTCAAAAATTATATCTATACTCCATACTATATGAGTATAGATATAGTTTTTGAAGATGGAGTTTCTCCGAAACGCGTCAACGAAAGTATAATTGACGAAGCTAGGGAAGGCAGATCATTATACTGAACACAGTGATAATAATCCTAGCAGAAAAGAAGAATATAAAAAGAATATCTTCAAGAAACATCTGATTTTGAACAAACATTTTACTTCGTTGTAACTTAGTCGTTGCAACATTAAGTCAGCGAACTGGATTGGCTGTAATTTGTTCTCTTAATACTAATAATTCAATTGAATTTACGAATTTAGTTCAATAACATTTTTTAATAAATAAACTCCATGTGTAACCGTTTGGAGGTTATATATCCCTATAAAAAGCCAGGTTGTAGAATTTAAAACTTAAACGTTAATACAGTTAAAATTTTTTTATATTTAGGAACACGTTTTCGTAAACATGCAGACTTGCGTTGTTATTAAATGGTGAGCAAACGATACATCTCCCCGGAAAAATTCAATTCTGAAGCAACTTTCAAACATTATACTGAAAATTCGGCAAAATTTCTTAAAATTGACGATCAGACGTACTTTGATGAAATTTTACTCGTATTTGAAAAGAACTTTACTGGAATCAATAAACCCAGGTTGATAAATAAACTTCACAGTTCTATAAGAAACCGAAAAAACCCAAAGGGTTTCATGAATCGTAAACTTCTAAAATTAAAATGTGTTACAATTACGTGACATAAATTTTCGTATGTGTAATATTTGTCAAAATCTGATAAACCCTTTAGAGAAATTGCTGATTGTCAGTTTATTTCAATAGGCTCATAATCAGAACCGATTTTGGGGGTTTCAGCAATACACATGTTGTGTTTGAAAAAAACCTGCGTTTATTAGTGTTAGCATTTTTTATATCGTAATTTGTTATCCGGTTTGATTCAAACTGCACTAAAAATTGATTTGGTAATAGCTTGGATTAGTTCGTTGTTCAGAAAAAACCTCTTGAACTGTTAAAAAATTGCAGTAATTTTAAATAAAAATTTTTAATTTACACTGAAAAAGAAAACAATTTCTGTTATTGAGCCAAAAATAAAGAATTTTTTTTTTTTTTTTTGTTTGTTTTTGTTTTTCTTCCTTGTTATTTTAATTACCATAGTTTGTCCGAAAACACGACAAATTAACTTATTATTATAGCCTATCAGCTGTTCAATGAAACCAGTTGATCATGACAATTAATAAAACAACTGATCTTTTATTATAACTACCGTATCTAGTTTTTAACAACATAACCTAAAACGTATTATTATAGTTTATCAGCAGTTCAATGAAATCAGCTGATCGTTACGAGTGAATATAAAACAACTGATCTTTTACTATAACTACCAACCAATGTAAAAATGAAATTAACGATTCATTTCATATATTTACATCGGTCAAATTTCTTCGTAGTTTCCGTAGTGTAGTGGTTATCACGTGCGCCTCATACGCAAACAGGTCCCCGGTTCGATCCCGGGTTGAAACATAGGAAATTTTAATTATTTAACGTGCGATGCGCAAAATATACTATTATATATCAGTATACATTTGTGCACTGAATCACGCGAAATACATCGCAACCCGCCCTAAAACATGTTTAAAAATACATTTTACTTTTATAGTCAGCGTTAAAATCTGCATAAATTAACATTTTTATCAAAATGCAATAATGTTTTTGAGGCAGTAAGAGTTCATTTTAAAATATTTTCAATGTAGTTTGCAAATTTAAAATACCAGTACATGTAAATCTGTGATGTGATTACAATGGTGAAATCAGATTTCAAAAAAGTGTCGGTTAAAGAAATTACTGTTGGAAATTGGCTTCCATCATGGCTGTTTGCGGCGATTATATAACACCTGAACTGTTTCTTCGTCATGGTGATGCTGGGTTGTATTCGTAAGTCAAATGAACTAAAGTTTCTCATAACTAATTAACTGAGCGAAGGTCCTAATTAACTAATTAACCTAGGTTAATTAGTCTTCCTTCAACTCGACCATTCGGCTTTGGTTTGTATGTATGTATGTTTGTTGTGCAGTTTTGGCCAAACGCATGATCTAATTATTTTGAAATTCGCTGATTAGCTACCTTGTATAATGCCTGAACGATGGATGCGTAATATATTTCTTAATCCACACCCGTTTCAAGATGGCGGCCTCTGATTTAAAGATGACTTATGTAGTTGCTGGTTATTATCTGTATTATTGCCTGAATGGCTAATCCTATCAAAAAACCGCTTCAAAGAGAAAAAGCATACAATATCCAGTTAAGCTATTTAAGTAAAATTTTTCGTTAAAATGACGGTTACTAGTTAAACTGACAGAAAAGGTTGCGAGCGTGTCTGAACGACACAGTGGCAATTAATTAAGAATATACCTCTAATTAATTAATTAAGAATGGCCTCTAAGGCGGGTGGCCACCAAATGTGCTGAGAGGAGCGAACTTCGCATTGAAAACCTGAATTATGATCGACATCTCATTCGGATGTTACTCCAAATTATATTTTGGTTTTTGGTTAGAATATATTCAATGGTTGACAGATTGGCCACTTAAAGGTTAGGTTTGTTACTGAAATTGTTTTTATGATTTCACCCGAACTGTTGCACTTTACTCCCGCTACGACCTCATTCACCTCGCCACAACAAGTACCAACTTATCGGTAATTGCGTTCGCTTCCATTTCGCCCGAGTGTGTGTGCTCCGTCTCGCGTCTACCTTCAAGTCAGATTGCTTTTCCATGTAGAGGCTGCTTTATTTGAGTCCCTTTAGTAATTTATCCTTTCTTATTCATGCAAATACAACATTTCATTTGAATTCCCGCGTCTGCAGAACTGAGCAAATACGGTTCTTATTCAATTCTAATCGACAAAAAGTGGTTCCGAGTAAGAGTTTTGTAGCCTGGATTTACGTTTTTTGAAAATATTTCTGTTAATGGAGCCCATTATTAACCTTAGAACAGCTCGGTCAGATTTCGTTTTAGTTGCTTGTAAAGGAAATCTTCTAAAAAGTCGTCGGTTCTAAACAATAAAACAGGTAATTATGAAATATCCTAGAAAATATAAATATTACAAAGGACTTCCTAATTTAAAATGTAAAATGCAAAACGAAGCGGCAAGAATTTTATATTGTTTGGTGTCGTATGTCAAAATATAAATTTACATTTTCATTTATCTTTAAAATTTTTTTTACTTTATTACAATTGAAACTGAACTTAGTCCATCTATCAATATATCTATGAAGTGAGAGCGTTAGTTGGTTGCACATCCTATGACGCACTCCAAAATCCAAAAATCACTTGATCTTGTGACAGTTGTATCAATCTTGTCTTAGTACAAATCAAGCGGTTTTATCCTGTCCAACCGCCGAACTTGAACCGAATTGTCGAGAACTTGTAGCATCTCGATGTTATGCAGTCTTACTTCATGCTTCCTAGCAAATCGACGAACCTCTTCATGAACTGTAGCAATTTGTAAATCCTTATGAAGATCATCATTGCGTATGTACCACGGGACATTAACAATGCCTCTCAGTACTTTATTTTGATACGTTTGAATAATTTTAATACTGCTTCTTTTCGTGCAGCCCCAAAGCTGCACACTATATGTCCAGATGGGTTTTAGGACTTGTTTATAAAGTAATAGTTTATTGTGCACTGACAACTCAGAATGTTGCTGAAGCCAATGCATTTTCGTTAGTTTCAGATTCAGTTCATTACGTTTTTTTTTGACATGTACCTTCCAGCGCAGTCTTGCGTCCAGTGTCATGCCCAAGTATTTTGCATTATTATCTTGTGAGATCACTTGTTAATTTATAACCACAGGAATTCAATTATCTTCCTTAACAAGTGATCCCACAAGATAATAATGCAAAATACTTGGGCATGACACTGGACGCAAGACTGCGCTGGAAGGTACGCAAAAAGAAACGTAATGAACTGAATCTGAAACTAAGGAAAATGCATCGGCTGCAGTAAAAAGAAGACAAATTATGTTAACAAAAATTTATTAGCAAATATTAATTAAAATATTGCAAACTAGGATTGCTAGCTTAGTAAAATGTAATACCGAGACCAGTGAATGTGCACTGATCCTAACCTCTTCATCACTTATTGAAATGCACTTGTCTCAACATGCAACTACATGTTTGTACGTTAACATTCTGTTGTTCGCGATTTTAATCAGGTTTGAACTCGACTTACAAATTGATTTTGGTAATCAGATTCAATCACAGTAAAATCTGTTTCAAAGTAGTGAATATTTAGAATTTAACATTTTTATAATTCTGTATGCTACACTTTTTAGAATGTGTGGATTTACAATTGTAATTAGCGTTCAATTCGGAAAAAATATCACTAGGTCATTAACTCAATCTTGATTAAAAGTCAAAAAATTAACCTGACTATTATTTAATTACATTGTAAGACTTATTGCAATAACGAAATTAAATTTAAAATAATTTTGGATAAACACAATTTTATATATCCTAATATATAAAACCTTGCTTTCGCGCAAAGGTTTGTTATTCATATATGTTATGCAGGTTTTAGAAATTTATTTTCTTTTCGTCGTGCGAGACAGTTAATGCTATTTATTATACGTTCTAAGTATTAGACTAAACGCTAAACAATTCTCTTGAAGAGTATTTCGAAAATACATCAGTTACGTATTTATTTAGAAAGATGAAGTGAAAAAAGAAGAGGGCAAGAACTTGTGAAACTACTTCGTGTTTGGTGATGTAAACAATTCGAAATTATTTGTAAGCATTGTAAACATAGACATTATAATAAAAACAATAATATAATATTGTTTGTAATGTACGAGTGTGTTCAGAAAGTAACGAGAATTTTTAAATTTCGCCAACTAGGAGAGTCCGATTGTCAAACATTTTTTTGGTATGTTGGTATACATGCCCTTGAGTATGATAAAACTTTCAGCTGTTTTCATTGTTGACTTTGTCTGTGACAGCCACTAAGGTTAGACGTGTTTTTATGAGCACGGCGATTTTCGTTTGTTAAAAGAAATGGATCAAAGAATTTGTATTTTGCGTAAAAAATGGAATAAAGTGTAACAAAGTGTGTGGAATGTTAACAAAGGTCTATGTTGAGTCTGCTGTGAGTAAAGCAAGAGTTTACGAGTGGTATAAGCGTTTCCAAGAAGGCCGTGAAGACGTTGAAGATGACGAATGCCCTGGAGGCCCCAGCACTTCAACAACCGATGAAAACGTGGAAAAAGTGAAAGAAATGGTTATGAACAATGGCCGAATCACAATTAGAGAGGTCGCTGATGATGTTGGCATATCGATTGGATCATGTCATGACATTGTTTCCAATGTTTTGTGTATGAAAAGCGTGGCAGCAAAATTCGTTCCAAAATTGTTAAATTTTGAACAGAAACAACTGCGAATGGAA
The DNA here is from genome assembly GCA_022606455.1 of Callitettix versicolor. Taxonomy (NCBI): domain Eukaryota; kingdom Metazoa; phylum Arthropoda; class Insecta; order Hemiptera; family Cercopidae; genus Callitettix; species Callitettix versicolor. The sequence continues at coordinate 2,186,467 of CM040189.1, read as the reverse complement.
GTTGCTCAGGAGTCACTAAATGAAGTCAACGACGATGCAGAATTACGGAAACGTATTATAACAGGTGACGAAACATGGGTTTACGGATATGACGTCGAAACTAAGGCTTAATCATCCCAGTGGAGGCATTCTGGCTCGCCAAGACCGAAAACGGTTCGACAAGTGCGGTCGAACGTGAAGGTTATGCTCACTGTGTTCTTCGATATTAATGGCATAGTGCGTCATGAATTCCTGCCACCAGATGAAACGGTCAATAAGGAGTACTACCTATAAGTTTAACGCCGTTTGCGTGAAGCAATCTGAAAAAAACGCCCGGATCTGTGGAAAAACAATTCATGGCTTTTGCACCACGATAATGCACCAGCTCACACTTCATTGCTTGTTCGTGTACTGTAACGATTTCCCAGCCTCCATATTCGCCTGACATGGCTCCGTGTGACTTTTTCCTATTTCCAAATATAAAGAGAACCTTAAAGGGCCGTAGTTTTACAGCCGTAGGCTAAATGGCATTAAAAGCGCATTGCTAAAAGAACTAAAGGCTATCTCAAAGATCGAGTTTGAGAAGTGTTTCGAGGATTGGAAGAAGCGCTGGCACAAGTGCATAATCTCCAATGGGGACTATTTTGAAGGCGACAACATCAATGTAGAAGATTAAATAAATATTTTGTTCAAAAAATTAAAATTCCCGTTACTTTCTGAAAACATCTCGAATCTGCCGTTTGGAACCTGCTTAATTGGGTTACGTAACCTACTACATTCCTTGTATGTGTATTTTCAAAAATAATGTTTGTTATAAAACTGTTCTATTCTTTTTGTTCCTACATCACTGAAAACCACACGTCTTCTGAATGAATCGTGGTGGGGGGCTGATGGGTGGGGTTGGGGGACAGAGCCCCTGAAGATAGTGTGCCTGGCTGCAGATAAAAGGATAAGCGCGGGACAAAGACACGAAAAGCCAATCCCGCTGATCAGTATTTCCATTTAATTAATTGTGTTTGTCTGAAACGCAGGCCTTAGTTATGTTGTGACCATAAAAGTGTAAAGTTTGGAAAAGAATTGACAAACTTTTCTGTCGTCAGTTTTTACGTGCAAAATATATGTAGAGAAAATGTAGTTGCTACAAACTACATTTTTATACGAAAATACACTCGTAATTCTCTTGCTTTATCACTAGTAGGATAATTAATAAATGATATGTAATAATTAATGCAACATAGATACATTCATAGCAGGTAAAATAATAAAATAAAACCTTTTTGACAAGTGACCCAAAACCCACAGTTACCCATATATCCGTCATTTTGTTCTTTTACAGACATAATGTATATTTCGATTCGACCGATTCGTTTGAAACTCTACAGAAACATTTAGTAAGTAAAGATTAGCTTTACTTTTCGTAATGAGATTGACTCTTAAAAATGGCGGTTACTTGAAATTTTTAATTTAAAGCTTTAAAAAGTAATCAGCGTGATCGATTGGTCCTTTTCAAAATCGATTACTTGACATTTTAATTTTGATGTTTCAAAAAACCATAGACCTACGTTTGACAAAAAAAGTTTCTTCTTTTAAATACAACTGAAGTCAAAAACAAAAGTATTCAACAATGAGATTGACCAAAACACTGAAACAAAATTTTTTTTAATAAAAAAAATTTAAAGTGTTACAAACAAATTCTAAGAAACGTCTTTATGTGTAATACATATATAAAATAAATATATATTTATTTATTACCTATCCCTTATGAAAGTATGCAAGATGTAAGGATCGACAATTATTGTTACGTTCTAGGTAGAGGCCTTGTCACGATGTACACTTCTGTAGCTGTTTTTCAATGAAAGTTGATAATAAAAGTAATTTTATATTAGAAATGCATTGTGGGAGGAGAAAATTTTTATAATATTTGTTTAAATATTTATGTTCAATTATAACAATCGTTAAGGAAAGACAACTGTAGCCTTGAAACACTGAGTAGGCCCTTCATATATCGACACAGAGTAATGAATGAATAGTAGCAAACTTTGAACACGATAGGGCACTTTGTGGAATTGACAAACTGAAGTAAAAGTTTAATTAATCATAACTTTATATACTTTAATGCTTTTATTGAGATCAATGAAAATATCCGCTCGCTCGACGGATAGCATCGTAAATATGAGTGTATTTTATTTAGTTGTAAATTATTAGAGAGCTCAGAGTCCGAAAAAAAATGTCAGAACGGATATATCCGTTATTTGTTACCAAGCGTGAAATAATATTATCAACAGATATTCGTAATTATAAAATATACTAAGTCTAAAAACTGAAGTAAATTCATTAGATTGATTTACATAAACGAATATTTAATACAATATAATATTAAAATGAAATCTGGCAGGAGTAAAGCTCAAAGTATTTTTTATTTTAAACTTTTATAATTAACTGATTTTGAACGTAATTGTAATAAAAATAAATTCGTATTTAAATTGTCAAAATTTGTAAAAACAAAAACCTTGACTATTGTCACAAAAATAAAAGGAACCAAGATGGCTAATTTTACTTTACTTTTTTTAGAATTTAGTTTAAACCAATTTTAGTTATGATGTTTAAATTTTAAAAAATAAAACGATTACTATTTTTAATTCTGATTTTGAAGTGTTTAAATAATTTTTCGTTACTAAGTCTAGTTTGTTAAGCAGCAAAATTAGCCTAATTCATAATAAATTCAAACAATTTCATTTTACTTTAGGATTTTAAAATCCTAAATAAATATTACTCTATCAAATTTTTTTCAAATTCTGTTTTCATAATTAGTGTTAAATTCTCCAGCAAATCATTTTTCACATTAGGAATCAGTATTGTAAATTTAAAAATTTAATTCATTAGTTTTTTTTCTCTGATTACTAGGCTATGGAGCCGCCTCGGTGGTCTAGTGGATAGCGTACTAGGCTTTCACCCCGAGGACCCGGGTTCGATTCCCGGCGAGGGCTTGGCATTTTCATACGCTAATAAATCATCCCATCGTCTGCATTAGCCCAAGTGTGCACAATAGTCGGACGTTAAAACAAAAAAAAAAAAAAAAAAATACTGGGCTATGGTAAAAGGAGAGTGCACGATTTTTTTAAAAAATGTTAAAAACAAACTTACATTTGAAAAAGTTATGATTTGCTTTTTTGAATTTCGAATGGTAGAATTTTAAAAACGTATTAAAGGAAGTATCTGCTGTGTAGCAGACTACCAACAAACTAAATTTTTCTGAAAAGTTCGATTAAAGTTGATCAAAATTTCGAATAATTTACACGTACGTATTTGTAATCATGTAATTTTGTTCAGTGTTTGTGACGTATGTTTTTAATGTTTTGTTTGACTTTGTGACGACCTCGACAGAAAGATTTAACATTTTGTATCACTGCCTGAAGATGAAACAATAGAGTTTCGAAACCGCGGTAGCCGAGGTGAGTAGATAGACCACTGACGGGAATAATAGGTCATAATCCTAATTACTTAAATATATGGTCCGGTGGCTATGTCGCAATAACAAAATTTTCAGTGCCAAAATAACAATGCATTTGTATAAAACAAAATATGTTATATAATCAGGTTGGTGCACATTGAATGTTCGCAGGTCCCGGAGTCGTGATAGAAGCTCCAATTGTTAATTTTGCAACAGACTTTCAGAGATAAACAATTAAATATAAAACACAAAATGTTTACTTAATGCCTTTTAATTACAACCAACAAACTGTATTCCCTTGCGTTTAATTACACACACTGGTAAAGTACTGTATAAAAGAACAAATTATATTACCAGTTTATATAATTTAATTACTGCTCAGCAGTAAAGCAGAAATTACTTTGGTAAATTGTTTGTAACAATTTAATCCACTTAAAAAATTAATAATGAAATGTTTTAAATGCAAACAAATCAAGTGTGGATCACATAACTGGTGGCAAACAGAATTAATTCCTTTTAAACAATATTAGTTTAAAC
>CM040189.1:2142500-2177500 GCA_022606455.1 Callitettix versicolor | reverse complement strand
CATTATACTACTTAACCAGTGCAACTGAATTATTTAGTATTCAGTTTTGTGATATGTGTTAAATGTAGGCTACAACAGTGACGATTTAATAATATTTTATACTTCTTAATATAATATTTTAAATTTGAAAGTTTGTGTGTGTTTTTGTTTGTTATTCAATCACACATTAACTACTGGTCCGATTGAGATGAAATTTAAAATGAACATGGTTTAGGTACCTGAGAAGGAAATAGATGTATTTCCGTTTTAAAATCTGAATCACTGTTATTATTTATTATAAAATTATTGTTTATAAGCTTACATTTGCAATGATTTTAATTGAAACAATCTTATAATTCCAAACGATCTGCCTTTCCAAATTAAAATATTGCAGTTTCCATTGAAGTTGGCATTTACAATGACAATTAATAAGTCACAGAGTCAGATATTAAGAGTAGAAGGAATAAATTTGGGTCTGTGTGCTTCTCCCGTGGTCAGTTACAGCCTATTCTCACTGTAAAACTTTTGTCATATAAAAGTCGTTTACCGTTACCTCAAACTCGTCTTTTAATTTTTCAAGTACTATTAAAAAAACGTGTGATAACTACGTGAAATAAAAAATTCTAAAAATCGCTTCAACTATTAAATTTTCCTCAAACTTTGACCTTGAATGCCCAAAAAGAACGTATATAGCTCTAAAACATTTAGTTCAGAAGATTTCAACAAGAAACAAAAATATCAGCCTTATTTCTAAAAATCGGCTGATCAGATTTCGTTCAAATATTGGTCACACATGTTTCAGTTATAAATAAATAAATAAATAAAACTATTAATATATTACGCTCTGAATTCATTTGTTCACAAATTTGCCAAAAAGCATAAACTTCGTTTACTTCAACTTCCTAAACTTTAAGTTAGACATGTTAAATTGATTATCAAAAATTAGATTTAATTTCGGGAAATGCCAAAATATGTGTTTTTATTGGCTCGTTACGCGTTTCATTTAAACTTCTTTTAAAACTTAATTGAATATAAAAAGTTTTATGCAATGTTTACGATTTAACATGCATCTTGATGACGTAATAAATGTCAATATCTTTATCACCTATTTAAAATGACATAAATACAACTTATTTTTCTTAATAACTCCAAAAGTCAAGCCCAGTACATTTAACTGTTCCTTGTATAGACACATTACTCCTGGAAGCAAGGGCCTCAGGGAAGCAATATAGTGCTTGGCGTAGCGGACCCCATAAAACCAAAAGTTATGACTGTGGCAGGGAAACACTGTGAGTTATGAGGTATAAAACTGGCCCACACAATGTATTATTAATTTCATCATCTTTTGTATGGCGGCCAATGAAGAAAGCTTGTATTGTGTTAGTTAGTCAGAAGTGATATGACGATAGATTTTTTAACAATTAGGTCGCAGTCAAGTAATTATGTTATCTGTGTGTTACAGTTAGTGTTATCTGTGTGTTACAGTTAGTGTTATCTGTGTGTTACAGTTAGTGTTATCTGTGTGTTACAGTTAGTGTTATCTGTGTGTTACAGTTAGTGTTACCTGTGTATTACAGTTAGTGTTACCTGTGTGTTACAGTTAGTGTTATCTGTGTGTTACAGTTAGTGTTATCTGTGTGTTACAGTTAGTGTTATCTGTGTGTTACAGTTAGTGTTACCTGTGTGTTACAGTTAGTGTTACCTGTGTGTTACAGTTAGTGTATTAGTTTTCTTTTACAAATAACTTATTCGATAAACAGCTGGAGCTATCGCAGATGGTTTTCGTCCAAATAAAGTTATTCTTGGTTTTTGGCATGTTCCCAAAAGTGTAACCAAAACAAAACAATTCCGGAACTCATTAGTAGTGACCTTGAAAACCATACCTTGTACCGGGTACATACGATAACCATTAAATTCTATATTAACACTTACCGCATTATACAAAATGAATTTAGGCCAGTTACGTCTTTATCCTCAACAGATATTTCTTAAACACTTCTTTGATAGCTCAAGGTCAGAATGCAGTCTCTTTTAGCATAGTTCAAAATTTTGTTAATAAGTAGCTGAATTTTTTCTGTTTATTTAAAAGATGTCTTATTTTAAAAGGGATGAAAAGCTGAGGAAAATGTAATACGAAGTTTATTTTATTTATTTTTGTGTGTTTAAGTCCAAATATTGTGCACACTTGGGAAAATGCAGTCGATGGGATGATTTATAGCGTATGAAAATGCCAAGACCTGACTGGGAATCGAACCCGGGTCCTCGGGGTGAAAGCCCAGTACGCTATCAACTAGGCCACCGAGGCGGCTCTAATACGAAGTTTGATCGTGAAAAGCAAAATGGCGATATAAACAGTTTTTCGTTATTCGTTAGTTTAAAAATCTCAACGCAGTTTTAACCCGAGTTATTCACGAATTTTAGAGGAAACTTTAGCTTTATTTAATGAATCTTGTCTATGATATGACATTATGAATGAGCGAAATCCATTTATCCGCCATTATGATTCCGACAAACCTGTTGACGTTGTCTGACACAATATTTCTAAAGTTTTTGTGAAACGAGCGTTGACTTATTTAAAAAACGACGCAAAAAATAACTATTTTAAGAAATTGTTACTTTTTACAAACATACGAAAAGATTGTTCTTTGGGAAAATTTATATTTTTAAGTTTTTAATTTGTAAATATTAAAAAAAATCATTACTATGCGAATACAAACGTAATGTCTATAACAAAACTAATTTTATAATTAATTAAAGCGAACATAATATGAAGCTAAAATATATGTAGGCCTATTCAATTTTATAAACTGCCACCTGTCTAAGGCGGTCTACATTCTTTATTTCAGATTTTTAATTTTATAGCCTTAAATTAATTCTAAACTAATTTAAAATAATGACAATTATAAATTCATAACTTTTTATATTAAACTTTTTAAAAATTCTGATTAGCTTTTAAATTTGGAAAAATTAATATTTTTAGGTTTCAGTCCAATTCGAATGTTTAATAAGCTAATTTTATACTGATCTCATTCAAACGCGCGCGCGTGCGCGCGCACACACACACACATACCTTTCTAAGTAGTGTGGGCAAGTTCCTACACACACACACACACACACACACACACACACATATATCTTTCTAAGTAGTGTGGGCAAGTTCCTACACACACACACACACACACACACACACATATCTTTCTAAGTAGTGTGGGCAAGTTCCTACACACACACACACACACACACATCTTTCTAAGTAGTGTGGGCAAGTATACACACACACACACACACACATACAGTGTGGGCACTACACACACACACACACACACACACACACACACACACACACACACACACACACACACACACACACACACACACACACACACACACACACACACACACACACACACACACACACACACACACACACACACACACACACACACACACACACACACACACACATACACACACACATATCTTTCTAAGTAGTGTGTGCAAGTTCCTACACACACACACACACACACACATATCTTTCTAAGTAGTGTGGGCAAGTTCCTGCTACTGAAAAATACGTTAATTATTAAAATAATTACTTTGTTATTTAAGCATTGAATATCTGATTTCATCAGAGTAATCACTTTAAAACCTGAATAAATTAGAGTTTCATATTTTCAAATACAATTAAAAGTACGATAATGAACTAGGGAAAGGGGGTTTATTTTCGTCTTTATTATTAAAACTTGAAAAATTTTAAAGGAGAAAATATGCAGATTTTAATGTGAAATATGTTAACTTGATCGTCACAATTAAAAAAAGTGTAATACGAACAATGATTATTGGGAATTCGCTTCTATCACGTTAGCGCGACAACCTCGTATCACGACTTAAATCCTCTGTTTTACGTATTTATCTTTGAAAAGGCAGGATAAGTCACATTATGTAATTAATAGAGGCATTGCATGCACTGAAAAACATAATCTACAACTGTTTATCTGTAGAAAGTAGGACAATTAAGATATATATGTGGAATGGTAGAAACGCTGTAAATAATTTTATACATTACCAAGGAAAGAATAATGTTTAATTGTGACGTCAGTTGTGTTACGGGTGTAAGTTAATTGCCTGCGAACACGCGACCACAAGGAAACACAACGAATAGAATGTTCTAAATACCTGCAACTGGCTAAATACGGTGTTTGTCTTACTGTCACAAGGTGTTTGTTTGCCTTGCGTAAAGTAAGCTTGGGAGGGTTACTCACTTCACTACCTGAATTGTAGGGCTTCCATAATTTTTCCTTGAATCTGATGACAAGAGCGTCAAAAACCTGGGATATACGAGGTGTGTTCAGAAAGTAACGAGAATTTTTAAATTTCGCGGGATTGGAGAGTCCGATTGTCAAACATTTTCTTTATTGTGTTGATATACATGCCACTGAAGTATAATAAAACTTTCAGCTGTTTTCATTATTGACTTTGTGACAGCCACTAAGGTTAGACGTGTTTTTATGAGCTCGGCGATTTTCGTTTGTTAAAAGAAATGGACCAAAGAATTTGTATCAAATTTTGCGTAAAAATTGGAATAAAGTGTAACAAAGTGTGTGAAATGTTAACAAAGGCCTATGGTGAGTCTTTTATGAGTAATGAAGAGTTTACGTGTGGTATAATAGTTTCCAAGAAGGTCGTGAAAATGACGAACCCCTGGACGCCCTAGCACATCAACAACCGATGAAAACGTGCAAAAAGCGAAATACGGTTATTAACAATCGCCGAATCACAATTAGAGAGGTCGCTGATGATGTTGGCATATCGATTGGATCATGTCATGACACTGTTTCCAGTGAACAGGTGACGAAACATGGGTTTACGGATATGACGTCGAAACTAAGGCTCAATCATCCCAGTGGAGGCGTTCTGGCTCGCCAAGACCGAAAAAGGCTTGACAAGTGCAGTCGAACGTGAAGGTTATGCTCACTGTGTTCTTCGATATTAATGGCATAGTGCGTCATGAATTCCTGCCACCAGGTGAAACGGTCATTAAGGAGTACTACCTACAAGTTCAACGCCGTTTGCGTGAAGCCATCCGAAAAAAACGCCCGGATCTGTGGAAAAAAAATTCATAGTTTTTGCACCATGATAATGCACCAGCTCACACTTTATTGCTTGTTCGTGAGTTTAGGCCAAAAACAGTACTGTAACGATGTCGAAGCCTCCATATTCGCCAGACATGGCTCCGTGTGACTTTTTCCTATTTCCAAAAATAAAGAGAACCTTAAAGGTCCGTCGTTTTATAGCCTTAGATGACAAAAGCGCATCGCTGAAAGAACTAAAGGCTATCTCAAAGATCGAGTTTGAGAAGTGTTTCGAGGATTGGAAGAAGCGCTGGCACAAGTGCATAATCACCAATGGGGTCTATTTTGAAGGCGACAACATCAATGTAGAAGAATAAATAAATATTTTGTTCAAAAAATTAGAATTCTCGTTACTTTCTGAACACACCTCGTATGTACAAAGCCCAGGACAACAAATTTTATTTTAAAAATTACAAAACTAAAATAGAAATGCAGTTCATATTTTACTTTTGATGGTTAAAAATTAAAAGCAAGAAATACTTACAAATATCTAAAATTTTAAAAAATTTCTATTTAATTTATCATTAGAACGTTTTAGAGGTACAAAACAATGTTAACTAAACTGACTTTGGAAACTTATAAAAATGAAAACCATTAGAAAATAGTTCCAGCTGTGACTGTACAACAGGTATTTTTTCTCTACTATTTTCTCTCTATTTTAATTGGGTCATAAACTCACTACAAGAAAGTCAAGTATTCAATTTAATATTTAGTAAGTTTCCAACAGTAGGTAACATTTAAACTAATTTTCTTGACTAATTCATGATTGAAAATAACCTCTCCACTAGTGCAGACGTTGCAGGCAGACGTATACAAAACGTTACTAATTTGAAAACTTTCTTATAAGAATTATTAGCTTTCTTCAAACAATTAAAACTTCTTGTTATCTTTCGATTAAAGTAGACATAACTCTGTCTGCTTTAGATTCCAAAATAGGTATCAAATTTCGAATCATTTGGTTGACACAAGTTCTAAAATCATTCAAACCAGTGGAATTTGTATTCCAAAACACAGGGCATTTCTCCGAACAAGACTCACAATTCCGGAACTCCGTAGAAAACCTGGACGAATGGAAGTCTTGTTAATAGTTGGAAATGAGGCGAAAAATGACTATAACACATATCAAGATGAATATATAACACATTTTTTTAGATTTAATATTATTCAAAAATTTAATATGGTATGTTAAATATGGCATTGTAATATGGTATGGTAAATATGGTTAATTCGCTTTATTATCAAATTTCTATTAGAAATGAGTAAATTACAGTAAATCGTGGTATGAAATTATACTACGATAGTTGTTACTAAATAGTAGCTAATTTCTATTCTAAAATGAGCTCTAGAATGGCGACTATATACCCCACTATATATACCCACAGACCCTATACTTTAAAATGAGCTCTAGAATGGCGACTATATACCCCACTATATGTACCCACAGACCCGATACTTTAAAATGAGCTCTAGAATGGTGACTATATACCCTACTATATGTACCCACAGACCCGATACTTTAAAATGAGCTCTAGAATGGTGACTATATACCCTACTATATGTACCCACAGACCCGATACTTTAAAATGAGCTCTAGAATGGTGACTATATACCCCACTATATATACCCACAGACCCGATACTTTAAAATGAGCTCTAGAATGGTGACTATATACCCCACTATATATACCCACAGACCCGATACTTTAAAATGAGCTCTAGAATGGCGACTATATACCCCACTATATGTACCCACAGACCCGATACTTTAAAATGAGCTCTAGAATGGTGACTATATACCCTACTATATGTACCCACAGACCCGATACTTTAAAATGAGCTCTAGAATGGCGACTATATACCCCACTATATGTACCCACAGACTCGATACTTTAAAATGAGCTCTAGAATGGTGACTATATACCCCACTATATATACCCACAGACCCGATACTTTAAAATGAGCTCTAGAATGGCGACTATATACCCCACTATATATACCCACAGACCCGATACTTTAAAATGAGCTCTAGAATGGTGACTATATACCCCACTATATATACCCACAGACCCGATACTTTAAAATGAGCTCTAGAATGGCGACTATATACCCTACTATATGTACCCACAGACCCGATACTTTAAAATGAGCTCTAGAATGGCGACTATATACCCCACTATATGTACCCACAGACTCGATACTTTAAAATGAGCTCTAGAATGGCGACTATATACCCCACTATATGTACCCACAGACTCGATACTTTAAAATGAGCTCTAGAATGGTGACTATATACCCCACTATATATACCCACAGACTCGATACTTTAAAATGAGCTCTAGAATGGTGACTATATACCCCACTATATATACCCACAGATTCGATACTTTAAAATTAACGCCTGTTTCAACAAATATTGTAGGGATCATTACTAACTTTAAAAATGTATTTATATAACTATGTTTTGTTTATTATAGCACTCATGTGTTTTTTTGGTCAGATTTGATGCAAGCATTGTATAAGCATTGTACAAAAACTGAATTTTCGTTACAGCTTCAAGTTTTTTACCGAACAAAATCCGTTTAACCGTTTTAAAAATGGAGGTTTTTTTAATAGTTTACGCCCTCATTGGAGCATTTTAATCATTCCATACACTTCCAAGTCCAATATCGCTATTGAGAGACTAGCGTTTCAACCTGTTCTTCCGTTCCCAAAATTTCTTCATCCTGTCCTACCCCCCCCCTTTGTTCATCAGTTATGGTATAGGTCTTTCGTTCAAATGTTGTTAGCTTGAATCGCAAATATTTATTCCTTAGAATCTTCTTCTCTGCTCTACCTTCAATTTGAGGCACCGTCAAATTTAACTCTTCTAAATCACTCTGGATCTCTTTGAACCAATTATTCTGCGTTTTAATCATCCAGAAATAGCTAAATAGCTGTTTCACCAGTCGAGTTTCTGGAAGGCGTGCTGTATGGCCGAAAAAAGCAATTCTGCTTTTCCGCATCGTGTCTGTTACTGACTCACTTTCTCTTCATTCAGTAGTAATCTCCATTGGCCATTCACTTGGTGTTTCTTGTTAATGATTGTTCTGATGATCCTTCTATCTGCTTTCTGCAGTTTATCTGTTGTTGATTTAATCTTCAACTTGAGTGTTTCACTAGCATAAGTTGCCTCAGGTTTAACAACGGAATTACAAACAGTGTTTATAAACAAATACTTATTCCTTAGAATCCTCTTCTCTGCTCTACCCCGGCCTCGGTCAGAAATGTCGGTCGTAATGATCAGACAATCAGTCAAAATGGAGGTTATTATGTATTTAAAAAAAGTAATGATATTTTTATTTTAAAGTTCAGTGAAAATCTAATTTTATCATCGAAATGACAGTTAAAACCTGCATAAAATTTTAAGAAAGTATAGAATAATAAATTTTGTTATGTATTGAGAGCTAATTATTGGCTAAAAATTGTTTGATCTACTAAAACAATCATTTCGTCTTAACCTCAAATCTTCTTATATGAAATTTACAAACAGATAATATTAATATATACAAAACATATTTTGCTTCGCTGCGCTATTAATTACTGTCAGACGTTGTCAAGGTCAATGTGTACCGACTGACCTTCCCTATATTAAAAAGGTTTGTTACCCCTCGCAGCGTCCTAAATCTTCTGTCACAAGGGGCCCTTCTTTATTACTAGCGGTGTTTCAAAATAAAACTGCGTGAGAAAATTACAAATGGATGTTTAGAAAATGTGCGCTTATGTCAGCAAATTTTATTAGGAAACATGATAGTGCGCGACTTTGGGGGAGAATATGAGAATATGTATTTAACGAGTTTAATGGAATGAAAATGATAAAGTAAATAACGGAAAAATAATGGTGTTTGTGTAGAAAAAACTACATGGTTTTTCTTTGTTTTTCATAAACGGTGCAAAAACATTATGCAAAACTGAAAAACCCTGATTATAGGCCTAATTCGTAAAAATCAATTAATCGGAAATAATTTAAACTCATTGTATCAAATTTGAAATTAAAAATTACGATTTGAGAATAAAATAAACAAAACTAAGTCTCAACCATAATCAGAATTTATGTTTATATATTTTTTTAACTCTTTTTTTTAATATTGAGTTTGCTTTACTGACTAGAGGTATTTAACTCTCTCTCTCTCTCTCTCTCTCTCTCTCTCTATATATATATATATATATATATATATATATATATATATATATATATGTCTAAAATTTGATTAAATTGATTGAATTTGATTATTTTCCTTTGGGCTCACTACCATAAGGGTTTTAATAATGACACAAAAATAAACATTTAGTAGTGCGGATATTTTTGAAATTTATTAAACATTTATTTGATTATCTTAACTTTTTTTAAGCCTTAATTATTTGTATTCTACACATTTTTGCAAATCTGATATCACCCATCGTAATCTATGTCCAAATTTTCCTAAATCAGTATTTTAAATTTTCGAGAAATTTAATAATAAAACTTCAGATTTTAAACTTTACTCAGGAGGTAATAGTTTTTTCAAAACAAATGTTAGTTGATTGTTTGTTATAATATATATATATATATATATATATATATATATATATATATATATATATATATATATATATATATATATATATATATATATATATAATATATATATATATATATATATATATATATAATATATATTATTATTATAATTTATATTATAATATAATATATTATATTATTATGTAATATATAATATATTATATATATATATATATATATATATATATATATATATATATATATATATATATATATAAATTCACAAATTCTCTGTCAAATTAAAAAACTACACATACCTGTGTCTTAGTTTTTTCTATTATGACAACTGTAATATCTCAATTTTCAAATATAAATTTACCAAAATGATTGTTTATTTTCAAAATGACGTATGTAATGAATATTTTTGACAATCACAACATTACTACAACCTGTTATAACATTAATATAGAACTTATAACGATAATGATATCACTTTATATGCTTTATTGCATTGATATCGTATCCTGTTACAAAACTTACAAAAGTAGTAGTTCAAAGGTCGTTGGTCATCGCAGTTTATGTTTAATTATTTGGCTGGGCATCGCTCCACGACAACGCGTTCTTAACTTTTCCGCCATTTTAACTGGTAGCCATGATATTTAGGATTTTTTTTTTTGGTGTTTAACGTCCCACTATTGTGCACACTTGGGCTAATGCAGACGATGGGATGATTTATAGCGTATGAAAATGCAAGCCCTGGCTGGGAATCTAACCTGGTTCCTCGGGGTGAAAGCCCAACTAGGCAACCGAAGCGGCTCTTAAAATAATATTTAGGAAACACAGTACTGGATCAGCTTTATTGGAAATTGTATCCTATTTCCCCTCAAAGAGATCAAAATCACGATGGTTTTGCCGTTATGGCAGTATAACCAATACTGTTAGGAAGTAGCCAGAAATTACACTCGTTGTCATTAAATTAGTGGCTGTCATCTTGAAACAGAGGTGAATGGAAAAATCGTGAACATAATTTTCGGTCTTTAAACAACGTGCCTTTGTACCAAATGTTGAAACAATTGGTCATTGAGTTTAGCTTAAACTGCTTGAACTCTTCATCGTTTATTCAGAGGTTGCCATCTTGAATTGGGAAAGTCTAAAAGTATCTTGTTCGGGCATTATAGAAGGTACTTTGAACTAAATTTCAAAACAATCTGTTACTGCGTTTGGCCAAAACTGCGTAATTAACCGAACACACAAACGAAATGTTGAAAATGTGTTTAAGGAACGTTGAATAAATAAATTGATTTATATTCTCTATACAACAGTTATATAGAGACTTTTTTGTATACAGTATACAGTTTCAATTATTAATCTATGATTTTTTAAAAAATATTATCAATATTGGTTATGAATCGTGAGAAAATGACCTTATAGCTTTAATTAAAAAATAACGCATAAAACAGCAAGAACAATGCGATATTTGACGAGAAACAAACAACAAAAGTGATTTAGATGACCGTAGCGATAGAACAAAAATAGTAATCCTAATTTTCAATGTTGTAAAGTTGTTGCACATGCTTGATAACATCTGTGCGCTGGGATGCATAATGTGTTGACGCACGGCAGCGTGTTGGAAGATCGATGCGGCAACAGCTGAAAGCAATGATTGATGCAAAGACGCTGATGAATTTAATAAACTGATCGCGTAATTTTTAATTTTTTTGTTAAATTCTAAAGGAATATTTTTAGAAAATCTTTTCAATCCATAATTGAAGTATTTTGTAGTTTTTTGAAGCTACAAAAAATGGTTTGCAGTACTAAACATTTTCCGGATGCAGTTAAGCTTCGACTTAGTTTAGTTCCCGAGAAAATTGTTTCAGAGTTTGTTAAACATAAGTAAGCATAACACGTATTTAAATTAAAGTGGTTCAATTTGCTTTTATGTGTAATATAATGACTTGTTTTTAAAGCGTCATTTTTTTATTGACATGACTGGATGTTCTTTTGTAATTTATATTTTTTTGTAAAAAACTTCAGTCAATCAGAGACGCTTAAAATTATCTTCTAATTCTGTAAAAATTGCTTAACAAAGTGATTAATTTATAAATTCTAATTAAAATATACTTATTATTTTCTAACTTGTCATTGTGCTTTTGAACTGGTGTGTCCAAATGTAAAAATACAGCCAGACATTCGAGGTTCACATAGCCGCCTCGGTGGCCTAGTTGATAGCGTACTGGGCTTTCACCCCGAGGACCCGGGTTCGATTCCCGGCCAGGGCTTGGCATTTTCATACGCTATAAATCATCCCATCGTCTGCATTATCCCAAGTGTGCACAATAGTCG
Source organism: Callitettix versicolor (assembly GCA_022606455.1). Taxonomy (NCBI): domain Eukaryota; kingdom Metazoa; phylum Arthropoda; class Insecta; order Hemiptera; family Cercopidae; genus Callitettix; species Callitettix versicolor. The sequence continues at coordinate 2,165,510 of CM040189.1, read as the reverse complement.
GACGTTAAATACAAAAAAAAAGAAAAAAAAAATGCAGCACTTTACCTCCTGTTGTAATTATCTTATATTCCTTTTAAATCCGACAATAAATATCTGCGATCTACTTTGGATATTACATTTTTAACTCCCTTTTCTTTTTTTTTAAACTCATAGTTTCAAATAATTTATATTTTATCGAAATGTAGTAATTGCATTAAAAAAAATTCAAGCCAAGATCTGATATGCTCAAACATGTTTGTTAATGAACGGTACTGATTTGTAAAGTTATTATTAACTAGAAAAATCCTTGCTTTATTCGTGGGTTAAATACCTTTCCATTTAAATATTTTGATTTTGAATCAAATGGCTGCAAATTACGTAAACATAAAGTGCAGAAAAAAATTGTGTAAACAACTTGTATGTTATTCTTGGACTAATAAACCTTCTTTCTTAGTTGTTGACCGAGAGATGCGAAATATCTGTCCGTATTTGGTTTGTGTATTTGTTAGTTACGCAGTTTTGGCAAATGCATTCTCTCTCTCTCTCTCTCTCTCTCTCTCTCTCTCTCTCTCTCTCTCTTCTCTCTCTCTCTCTCTCTCTCTCTCTCTCTCTCTCTCTCTCTCTCTCTCTCTCTCTCTCTCTCTCTCCTCTCTCTCTCTCTCTCTCTCTCTCTCTCTCTCTCTCTGCTTCTTTTGAAATTTGGTAAGGAGATATAAAGCCTGAACGAAATAAGTGTAAGATTTTTTCCTATTCACTTTAGTTTCAACATGGCGGCCTGTAATTTACAATAAGTGTAAGCAGTTGTAACCAAACAAATTGATTATTTTGAAATTTTCAATATTTATTTATGTATAATATTTTTCTTATGTACTTCCGTTTCAAGATGGCGGCCTCTGATTTAACGATAACGAGTGTACTCAACTGTAATCAAATTTATTGGCCGACTATTTTGAAATTTGGTAAGAATATACCTTTGTATAAAGTTCGAATGATATATGTGTTAGATTTTTTCTCATTCACTCCCGTGTCAAGATGGCTGCTTTGATTCAATATTGAGAGCTGCTGGTTATTTCCGATAATACTGGCTGAACAAACACCAAAACCAATCGCAATGTTGACCGCTTCATTGAAAAAGAGCATAAAATTTCTAAAAATATTGGTCAAGTAACATTTTTTGTAAATATTCAGGTTTCTTGTTAAATTGGCGAATGAAATTATATATTTTTTTCGGTGTTTAACGTCCGACTATTGTGCACACTTGGGCTAATGCAGACGATGGGATGATTTATAGCGTATGAAAATGCCAAGCCTTGGACGGGAATCGAACCCGTGTCCTCGGGATGAAAGTCCAACACGCTATCAACTAGGCCACCGAGACGGCTGGAAGAAATTATAATTTTTGTGGTGGAGCACTCCTGTATATTAATTATGAATATATTACGAGCTCTGATTTTCTTTGAACTGCTAGTACTAAAGATATAAGACTTCTTCTTTTTTAAGTTAAAATAATTTTCAGCTGTTGAACATATATGAAGGGACTTTTTTAGTCCCTGTTACCACGTGTAGCCTTATTATATAAAACAATTCCCATTGCGTGCTGGTTCCCCATAGATTCGGCTCACTGACTTGTATCACTATTAAAGTTACCCCAAATGGTGACGGTATTTATTATTTGACATTTTTTATTCACACGTTCAATTTTTCAAAGAAATTAATTCACACAGTATGAGCCGGCTTAACGATTTGTCAGCGATAAAGTACACTCACGTTTGTATTGTTTATTTATTTATTTAATTTATTTCATTCATTTATTCATTGATTCGCAAATTCTTTAATTTCTAGTAAACGCTTCTTCTACATTAACTCGGCGTAAGCTTTGAGTACAAACAGTTCAAATAATAGTAGACCTCGAAGTATATTCTTAGTCAAATGCTTGACCACCAGCGTTCACACGCGCTCGTAAAATTTTCCGCCAATTTAACCGGTAACCGTAACATTTAGGGTAAATGCTCCTGGACATCTTTGTTGCAAATTTTATACCTTTTCCCCACAAAGTTGTAAAATTATGATAGGTCTTGCCGTTCAGCTAGCATTGGAGGAAACAGTCAGCAGCTACACTCGTCTTCGTTAAACCAGAGGCTGCCATCTTGAAACGAAAGCGAATGTGGAAAAAGAATTACACATACGTCATTTGGACTTTACATAATGCCATCGCCTAAACAACGTAGGGAATGAGTTACACAACCTAATTCCGCTTGTTCCCCTAAACAACCACGCTAAAAAAATCCCCGTACTTCTCCCCATCTTGTAAACAGCTTAAGCCTACGATACCTAATTCACTCCCGTCAACCAATACTCACTTCCGATTGGTTCGCAGTGCACGAGTATCTCGGGTTTTTTAAAAATTTTTTGGCCTCATGGGATGACCACTTTAGTCTAAATTTCAGTTCTTCCTAACATTGGGCTGTAATTTTTTTTCTCCAATAATCCCTCATTCGATCAGATCGTTGCTTCCTCTGACGGCATCTGTGATCACTACCTTCTTGTGTCTCTTCGGTTTATCCACTTTAAATTTATCAGTCTTAAGAATGCGTGTTATTTTACATTTGTCTGTTGCATCATCCATTTTCAGTCATATTTCACTGAGGTCTCTGAGGACTTGTGTGATGTATATTCCCTGTACTTTCCTGTTGATGCTTCTCATTACCATTTGTCTCAGGATTCTGTCCTCCAGCATTCTTAATATGTGAAAGAAGTGGGAAATTCTTCGTTTTTTCACTACACTGAGAACTGGGTCGATATATTTCCGATTGGTTTACACTACGCTAGATTAATAAAATTTCTGCCCAGGCATTACTGCCGATGCACCATCTCGCAGCTCCAATAGCTTTCAATCCAAGCTTTCAATGGCTTCATTCTGATTGGTGTGTTCTTTCTCTAGTTTTAAAAATGGAATTCTGAGAAATTATGGTTGCCTAAAATCGTTGTTCGACAGAAAATCTAAAAGGATTATCCACTACAGAAGAACTGCACGTAGCCTACCGACACCAGACCACCTGTACAAGACACCTCAACGTGCTCGGGAGGAACAGGAGGGATCCGGCCAACTATAAATACGAAGCGAATTTACTCTAAAATTTTGAACCGGAAAAGAGCCTCGCCAGGCCTTGGACGTCCTGGTAAACGCCCGGACTTCTTATTTCTCCCATAGACTAAAACAAGGACTTGCAAAAAGCTTACGATAGCGTCCCACATTGTAAATTGTGGGAATGCTTAACCAAGACAAATGTAAATATTAACTTAATAAAAGCAGCGAAAAGGTTATATGAAAATGCGATAGCCAAGATAAAAATAAAAGGACAAGTGTCACAAGGATTTAAAACGAATAAGGGTCTTAAGCAGGGATGTTGCCTCTCCCCAACATTGTTTAAAATTTACTTAGAACAGGCCCTGAAAGGATGGAAAAACAAATGTAAAGGTATGGGCATTCCTCTACAAGACGACAGCACTCTATATACGCTATGTTTTGCGGACGACCAGATTGTCCTCGCACAAGATCACGAGGACCTCGGATATATGGCTCGCAAATTAATAGAGAAATACATAATTGAAGTGAATCTGGGGAAAACGGAGTGCATGTGAATTGGAGGACGGCAGCACAACATAATTTTAGAAGATGGACGGAGGATACAGCATTCTCAAAATTATACGTACTTAGGACTTAAAATGTCACAAGATGGTATATTAGATAAAGGAATTAAAGAACGAATAGTATTTGGAAGGAGAGCTGTATCTATGCTGAACGGGGTGTTGTGGGATCAAAACACTTCAAAAGAGAATAAAAAAAGAATTTATGACACAATTGTAAAAAGCATTATAACATATGGTAGTGAGGTATGGCCAGTTAAGAGCAGAACAGAAAGAATGCTGTTGGCTACTGAGATGGACTTTTGGAGAAGAGCGGCAGGAAGATCAAGAAAAGAGAGAGTGAGAAATGAAAGTATACGGAGGATAATGGACGTAAGGCATACAATTGTAGAAGATATAAGAACAAAACAACTGGTTTGGTACGGGCATGTACAAAGAATGCCGGATGAGCGAATTCCCAAAAAAACCATGCAATGACGAAAACCTGGAAGAAGAAAACGAGGAAGGCCCAGACTGAGCTGGAGAGAGTGAGTCGAAAAGGAAATAAAAAAAGGGATCTACCAGAAGACCTGTGGTGGGACCGCGATCGGTGGAGGTTGGAGATCGGAAGACGGCGTAGAACGTTGTAGACCGAATTATAGATAGATAGACTAAAACAAGATACCTTCGTACCAAATTTCAAAACAAGTGGTCAATCAGTTTGGCCAAAACTGCTTACTTTCTTCTTTGTTAAATCGGAAGCCGCCATCTTGAAACGTTGTTTGGATATTATACAATTTAAAAGTATCACACGAAGGTATCATTGAATGTTGTAACACAAATAATTTTCCCAAATGTTTTTTTTTAAATATAAAATTATTATAAATGGATAGTTGCATCTTGACTTATAGTTGGATTACGTAAATATAGTTGTTTCAATAAGCATTACTATTTTAATAGCTAATTTTTAATTGAAATTCGATAATGGTGGGTAATGTCATGCGAAAATTTCGTCTACACGATGTTTATTAGTAGAGACTATCTTGTTTTGCATGTGTAGAAAAGTATGTCTGAAATACAATGTAAGATAACTTAGTGCCAGTTAACCTTGTAGTTATATTTCAGCGCTATTTCTATTGTTTATTAAAATTCGTTATTTTATTTCCTGCTTGTCAGTTGAACGAGAAAACACATATGCACACCTCCCCTCGGTCACATAAGCAGGCATTGACCCGTACATATTGAGCAGTCTGAACAATGCTTAAACCCGTATGAATGTATTTTATCGTCGGAGACTTTTCGAATTGGAAACAAATTGAATAATGTCCAACAGCCAACTCGAAGAGGGTATTATTCAGCAGTTACAGGATTCTACTTCTCTCGGATTCTTCGAATTTAGGTCATTTTACATTGTTTGCGGCAACATTGTTATATATAGAATTTTTCATCGTCATAGTCGGAGGTATGCATCCATTCCGGCATTCGAAATCAGTATTTGTTTTAATTTAGTTATTTTAGAATTTTAAATGCTGTGTTTCTAGAACCAAAAATTCAGTACAGCAATTTTTCACTTCTACTAAAATTGAATGTTGAGATTCCTGTAATTAAATGTTTACTTTGATTCTTGTGTGTAGTTTACTATAATTATTTTTAGTTATTAATGGATTTTCTTTGGAATAAATTATTGGTGTAGCTATCGTCGAATTTCCCAAACCCGGGACATTTATGATAGAGTGGTTCTTTACAAATGAGTGGTTCTCTCTCTCTCTCTCTCTCTCTCTCTCTCTCTCTCTCTCTCTCTCTCTCTCACACACACACACACACACACACACATATATATATATATATATATATATATATATATATATATATATATATATACGCTTACTGATATGCCTAAACATAAAGTTCATTAAACAGGAATTTCCATAACAAATTATTACAATTATTTTTCACAGTTATATGTTTGTATACCTTGGAAATGCTTTACAAGTTAGCGGACATTAAAAATATGCAGAAATTCCAAGCGTCGGCGATGAAACACCCAACAAAATTTATACTTTTGGCTTCTGTTTGCGCCGGGAACGACTCTCGGGGCAGTAATAAAACAGCGAGTGGAGTATCGCCAGTACAAATAGGTCACGCCCGGACATGCTTTCAGAAAATATTTCAATTTATTACGCGTTCGATCATTGAGAGTTATTATAGCAATTAAAATTTATATTTTATAGAAAAATATAAAAGTATAAAATGTATATGGTGTTTTATACAAGTTCCTCACAGTGTTGATCTTTACCGGATGTGTGAGTAAGCAAATGAGGAAGGAGAATTTATTCAAAGGTTGCAGAAAGAAAGAAAAAGATGGACGACTGGCTCATGAGGGAAGTAGTTGTTCAGCGTTCAATATTCGTCAGGAGATGTTCATACAAAATGGGCATAAAATGTGTTAGAATAATAATAATAAACATATTATAACCTTAAAATAATGCAAATATATAACTGTGGCGTGATATAAAAATACAAAAGAAAATCGCATTGCCAAATACGAACTAATTTGATATGAAACGAATTAATATTAATCTAGTGCAAGTACGTTCCTTGAAATCCGTACGTTTCGAAAACATGACTACCCATTTTTACAGGGATACGAAACATAAGTAACAATATACAAAATACGGTTGAATATATAGTATAACCCCAAATCGAGACCGAACATGCGCCTTTAATAGGTAACCATTTGGAGTTCCACTCTTGTTATTCTCAGTGTGAAGAACAGTTGGAACTACTCCACTAAATTAAAAGGTAACAATATATTTGGATAATTACAATAGTTCATGAACTCATAAAATGAGAAAAATAGTTTTTTTTATTTATTTTTTAAATTTATTATTTATTTATTTGTTTTTTGCTTAACGTCCATACTTTATGCCAGTTAGACTAATGAGGACGATGGATCAGTGTCAATGGTAAAGGAAAAGCAACGGGAGTAATTGCTGTTTGAACTAATAACCTTTAAGTGCGCAGTTCAGAGACATAGCAGACTAACCGGTGCTTTAGTCACATCGACCACCGAGTCCCCATTTTCCTTTAGTTTAAGCGGAAGAAATAAAGTAAACTGGAAATATATCATTCATTAAACACAAGTTATTGACACTTTGAATATGTGAATGTTTTTCAAACTAACCAATAATCTGTTCTGACGCCATTTTAAAATTATGACTAATTCGGAATGTATGCTCAGCTAGTGCAGATTTCTCCGGTCTTCATACATGCCAAATTTTCTTTAAATGTAGTCTTAGTTTCCCTCTAAGTTCCACCAGAGTAGTGTTACTTCTATTTAGTACTTCTCTATCGGTAGAAGGTGGTAGCTATTCTATTCGTATCAAGTTAGTTTTCATTTCGTGTGAAAAGGTCTTTTAAAAAATTTTAAAAATAATTACAGTATTATGAATCTGATTTGCAAACAGCTGTTTAATAAAGAAATATGTTACCTGGTAGATTTTTTAAAATATTGATCCACTTGATTCACAATATTTTCAAAAAGCGTTACTATGAAAGTGATTTGATATATCGTTTTGTGTTTTTTTCTTAATTTACAATACGAAAATACAAAATCAAAATTCATTATTTCCTGTTAAAATTCATTCATAAACTTTTAAATTTACATATTTGTGCTTGTTTCAGTTTGACGTCACGTGATATATGACAGTGTTTTGTATCACTTAAAAAAACGTTTTAGATAATATTACGTAATTTTAACTAATTTCTAAAGACTGTACAGAAACAAGTTTGTTAAAAAGTAAAAGATGGTAGAAGACTTAAAAATGTATACAATTTATGAAAATCACTCTTTACACATTTTGTTATTATAATAACCTAAAGTATGTTCAAAATTCGTCATTTTACTACAAAAATATAGAAGTACAAAAAATAATTATGTTCTGCAGTTTTTTCAGTTATGTTACTTCTTTTGAGACTTTGAGAGTCGTATTTTTCGACTCACGAATACAAGTTTGTTTAGTAAATGTTTTTTGCAGTTTTTTCCGTTTAATTTGAATGAACTCAATAACTGAAGTTGCAGTTACATATTTATTTTACAAACTAAACCGAACTAACATTAGAAGAGAATTCCATTTCCAATCAAACTGCCGAACAAATCACACTCACACTCACACTCACCGTGAAAAGTGTCTGCAAGAGGCTATGAAAAATTAATAAGCTTGACTGGTGCAATGTAATTTGAAACATGTGGTGATAACATTAGAGTGGTGCTACTCGCGCCGTTATTTAGCGTTGTAATGTTGGTAACAGCGGTGCGACTGCGCACTTTGTATTTATTGCCATCGCGATTCGACATTTCTGTAATAACTTTTTATTCTCTGCCGTTATTTCATGAAGCGTTCTTTTCATATTTGCAAATAACAAGATTTTGTAAAATACGAATTACTGATTTATAATGGAAGTAAAGTCACTTGATACTTAAATTATTTCGTTTTGATTATTTTAACGTAGTTTTCAAATAATATAAATAAATAAATAACGCTCGATGTTCTTCCGTCCTAATTACAATATTAAACAAGCCTTTCTAAGACACTTGAAATTGTGTTTAAACAAGCTAAAAGTGGGTGTAACAACAACGACAATACTGGTGCCTTAGGCTGAAGAGAATTTCTGTACACACCGGACACACCAGATTTGTTTGATGTCTTTATGAGTCTTAAAGCTGTTTTCCTTGATTGTCTACTTCTGCTGGAAAAGTGAATAAATGTAAAAATTGTAGAAAATTTTACAGCACAACACAGTTACAAAACCGGAGGTATTATATGCAAGCGAGACGCTAGCACTCCACACAAAAGCTACCATGGAGGATATTTTGAAGGAAGAATGCAAAATATTGAGGAAGATCATTGGCCCGAGATTAACAGAAGTTTAATAGAGGTTGCACTCCCGGAAGACCACAGAGAAGATATCGAACCTGGCAGCAGATATCAGAAGAAGGAGGCTTCGGTTCTATGGACACATCAGTAGAGTCCCAACAACGAGACTTGCCAACAGAATCCTTAAGTATATACAAGGAGTCAAATCAACAACGTCGTGGATCACACAAGTCAGAATAGACCTACATGACGCAGAAATAGACTCAACAGACGTGGAAGACAGGAACGCATACAGGAGAAAGATGCTCGGTTGGAAGGTCCTAGAGAATGAAATCCCAAAGAGAGCAGGGGTAAAATGGACGGAGGAGCGGAAGAGGATCCATGGGGACAGGATGAGGGAGGTGTGGAGGATTGGAAGGAGCAAGACATGAGTCGGAGTGCTTTGCGTGATCCAACAGGGTCTATACGCAGATAATAATAATAATAATAATATATATATATTATATTATATTTTTTAATAATAATATATATATATATATATATATATATATATATATATATATATATATATAATAAAAGGAAAGACACTGGAATAAAAATAATAATTCAGTCAAGCTGAACAAAATATAAATTGAAAATAAATAAAATACCAATAAAACTACTACAGCTCGAGGTGTTATAGGTTGGGTTTAACTCGTATATTTCAGTGATGGAATATTTTAATTTCTGTCCAACCAGCCTCAAAATTAAAACACAGCCAGCGGCGTCGGCTAAGAGGATTATTTGACGGTCACGGGCGGAGGGGCACCGGGGGAGAGGCAACGACAGGACGCGTATTTCCAGCTGAGAGGAACGGTTGCATTTTGATGTTCATGAATATATTGTTGAATAAACAACATACTGGGCCTCGCACGCGGTGAATTGAGTACATTTTGCATTGTATTTCTGACGCATTCTTTTGCTTCGGCAGACGGGAAATATTTGGACGCGTACAAATACCTGGAGGCACGCTGGTGAACCCTTCTCTTTCAGATGGGACTTGGCCTACGGCTTCGGTTGGCTGGCTCCTCTCGCAGCTGAAACTATTTCATACTCAAATAGTAATAATAATAATAAACTCAAAATTATACCATATTTAAAACAACTACTATTAGCAAAATATTAATTACAATTTATTAATTACAACCACCAATTATAATATACACTAACTCACTACAGATGTCGACTTCTATAGGTCATTCACAAGTAGTATGTAGGACTGACTTGATCCTGTAAAGGTAAAAACCGGTAGGTAGCATGCAAAACTGTAATTTTATTTATAAACGTTAAACTACTTTTGCTAATAAATAATTAAAGCATCAAATTAAAAAAAACTAGCTATTTTAAATAACAAAATTCATATGTTTGCTTATATTCTGGTTTATTTGTTTACTTATGCTATTTAATAATGACAACTAATCAAAGATATTTATTCATGCGAAATTATGAAGTTTAAACAAAACAGATTTCTGAAAAAAATTAACAAGAATGAAATATTAAAAATAGGTTTCTTTAACAATAGTTGATTTTTGTTGGAATTTTCGAATTTAAAAATTGTCAGAGTGCAACAAGAATAAAAAAACGTCTACATTTTTTAAACAGAGAAACCTAAAACTTCTTTAGTATAGACCACAACAATATTGTACCGTCTTTAGAAGATGGCAGTGTTCTAACTTGTGCTTATAACTAAAGTAAGGTGAGTGCTTCTGGATAGCGCCGATTTTACATTATTTATTTAAAGATGGAAATAATATAATCCTGCAAAATGAAACAACTTCAGTCTGTAATCACTCAAGTATCAGCTGTACCCTTGCAGTTTGACGAATAATCCTCTTAAATGTTGTGCTTGGCGTAAGTCCTTGAAATAAAACTAAATATCTACACATAGCTTAGATTTTGTTATACTCCTTCAAAAACGTTTATATAATGTCCGGGGTTGGCTTTAACATTTACTGTAAGCTTAGCTGTATAAGGTAACATTTTATGTTCTATTATGTTTTCTAGTTGGATCAGTTGAAAAGCAACAAATACCCCGAAACGTTCCTATTGGTCTTTGGCAATTTGCAAGTATTAAAATTTAGGATTGCCTAAAATGTTTAGTCTTTGGGTGTTTCCCCATATTATTACAGGAGTAAATATGAATATTACAATATTTTTCGAGTTTATAATGCTTATTATGGATCAATTGATCACGTTTAAAGTAGAAAGATTATAAAAAATGACACTGAATTGAATTCTTACGTCACTAAATTATATAATAAAAGTTATAAATTATTCTAAAATCATAAAATCTAGTTTGAAATTTACAGTCTTTTTAATTATTTTATAATTTTGGCGTTAATAGTTTCATAATGAGAAGGGCATATTTTGACGTGAATGTTCACTAATAACTTTTGTTTATCATCTAGATGAACTTAGATGAACTATGATGAACTTAGATGAACGTATGAAACGTATTCTAAAAACATTTCAAAATTAGGTTACTATTTTGATTGATTTCAAGCACGTATCACTAAGTGCCAAATATAGCAAAATAATTATTCTGACCAATACTATTCATTCCAAATTTTATCTTCCAATGTCCAAAAGGCAGTGACAAAACTTAAGGGAATAAACTTACGTCTTAAATATTGTTTTATTTTTCAGATTCCAATTTTAATACAAAGTATGTTTTTTCGATTATTTTAGAGTAACTATATTCGACTTAAATTTGTTTACGCGTTTTATAAATCATATTTTGAAATTTTTATTTTGACGCTTTCAAAAACAGACGGATTTACTTTTTTGTTTTGAAAATTGAAATCTCTTTAAATATTTCTCTTATGTTTATATTATTCGATTATTTTTAAATCGGAAAACATTTAAACTTTTATTTTGTTTAAAAATTCTGTAGTTTAACTCCTGGACAGTACGTATGAATGGATCGCTGAAGAAGATCGCCGTTCTCCACTTCGAAACCAAGTGTTTCATTTTACACTTCGAAATGAAAAAAAGATTTATAAAATGTATAACTACATTAAATTAAAACGTAAAATGTGTGTAGAAAATTGTTGAAGTAAGCCCGTATATTTAAAGTGCAATTTATTTATTGTAAAGTAAAAAACTGTTTCAAACAGATCGAGTTTGTCTATCTGATAACATACAAATTTTGGTTTAAAAAAATCGATTCGGGTCAGTTTTTGAGTGACGTTTTTTAAGTTCGCCAAAATATTCTTTACTTCCTATTTCAAAAAATTAAAAAAACGGACACACATCGGCTATTTGTACGACAAAAATAAGCCATTTTATAAGTTATAACACTTTTTCATTGGTAACGCAATAGTTAAAGAATAAATGACTTTATAAAATATCATTAACACTATTAAAAACGGATGAGATCTGGATTTCTTTCCAGATTGTGAAATACTTTATTGTTGTAATTTTGCCTGCTTCTGATGTTCGGTGGTATAGTGTTTTACCTTAGTTTAGTGCCAAGAAGACAAAAAAGGTTAGTGACCGTTGTACTTATATTACGCCCCGTAAATGTACTTTAAGGTTTTGTTTAATATTTTAGTATTCTAATTTGGTTTTAGAGCATTATACAGAATGTGAACAGACAAACGTAACCAAAATGTGAAGCACATCAAAAGTCGGTTTACATGCTGTTGTTTCTGGAAGAAACATTGTTCCGACATTTATCCAAAATCGTATCTGGCATCTTCGAGGTTGAAGTCGAACTGTAGGAAACTTCCATCTGCCAGCCCCTTTTGTAAACTCCGTATGACTCAAAGGATAATTGGGCTGGCTTAGCTGACGTAGATACGCACATAAGCTCGGCTGATTAGACGCAATTTATTGAAAAAAAGCCTTAGAACGATTACAACTAGTTCCAAAAAGACAAATCAGGGCAATCCTCCAAACCGCAGGAGGACAAATTACGGGAGACGTTCCTCCTATTCAGTTTCCCTATTTCGATAGCCTCTCTAACAGTCTTGATCTACACAACTGTTTTGATGTCTGAAAATCAATGTCATGGTCGATTTCTTTCTGATGCCAGGAGAAAGCGGACGCACTTTTTTGCGTTTTAATTCCATGCTTATGTTCTTATAATTTGACAGAGATGAGCCTGTCAGATTGGGGCAATCCTCCAAACAGTCAGGTTGGAGAAATGTATGTGTATGGGATTTAAAAGCAAGAAAGCACCTCCGCTTTCTACCAGCATCAGAAAAAATTCAGCCACACCATAGACAGGCAGACAGATAGCTATAGTGGGAAATTATAGAAACGGAATTGTTATAGAGACCATGGAATTGTTATAGAGGCCATGGAATTGTTATAGAGGCCATGGAATTGTTATAGAGGCCATGGAATTGTTAGAGAGGCCATGGAATTGTTATAGAGGCCATGGAATTGTTAGAGATGCCATGGAATTGTTAAAGAGGCCATGGAATTGTTAGAGAGGACACGGAATTGTTAGAGAGACCATGGAATTGTTAGAGAGGACACAGAATTGTTAAAGAGGCCATGGAATTGTTAGAGAGGACATAGAATTGTTAGAAAGGCCATGGAATTGTTATAGAGGCCATGGAATTGTTAGAGAGGCCATGGAATTGTCAGAGAGGCCATGGAATTGTCAGAGAAGACACAGAATTGTTAGAGAGGACATGGAATTATTATAGAGGCCATGGAATTGTTAGAGAGGCCATGGAATTGTTAGAGAGTCCATGGAATTGTTATAGAGGCCATGGAATTGTTAGAGAGGACATGGAATTGTTAAAGAGGCCATGGAATTATTAGAGAGGCCATGGAATTGTTAGAGATGACATGGAATTGTTAGAGAGGCCATGGAATTGTTAGAGAGGCCATGGAATTGTTATAGAGGCCATGGAATTGTTAGAGAGGACACGGAATTGTTAAAGAGGCCATGGAATTGTTAGAGAGGCCGTGGAATTGTTAGAGAGGCCATGGAATTGTTAGAGAGGACATGGAATTGTTAGAGAGGACATGGAATTGTTAGAGAGGACATAGAATTGTTAAAGAGGCCATGGAATTGTTAGAGAGGCCATGGTATTGTTATAGAGGCCATGGAATTGTTAGAGAGGACACAGAATTGTTAGAGAGGCCATGGAATTGTTAGAGAAACAGGGTGACCTGAATAGGAGTGTTGACGCCCGTAATTTACCTGCTGTTTGGAGAACTGCCCTCAATTGCTCTGGAACTTGGTATAATAGTGCTAAGGCCTTTAACAAAGCAACTGGGTCTAATCAGCCGAGATAGGGAATCAGATTTTCGGCGTGATGGAATTCGGTTTTTCATGTCAGCGAGACAGCTGCGTGCCGAGGTTATTTTGCCACTGATGTAATTTTTATTTAGCCGCAATGTTGCGCCTAGCATTTACCTTGGAAATTAAACTGGCGTTTCGTAATTTTCTGATGCTAAAACAGCTTTATATTGGTGATGCTTGCATTTACTAACTCCGCAATGTTTATGAATACATTTTTTGTTCACGGTGAGAGAAATCTAAATGTTGCAACATGTTATTGCACAGTATTGTGATACCTTGGGTTGGGAACACATTGGCCGGTATTAATTTAAACTAAACACAGCTTGTAAAGAAAACACCCCTCGGGGCCGAGGGCAGGTACAGTAGCGTTAGCTTAGGCTGGTTTTGACAACGCCTTTTTGTAGCTTCCCGTTATCGCAAGAAGTTAATTTTATTCGCTGGATAAATTAAAATGTTTATAAAACAAATACAAAAATACTACAAAGGTTTTCATTTTGAATACATTATTTAAACGTGTCTAAAAATTTACCACAACATTGAAAACGGTGGTTTCATATTTTCTGACTAAAAACGTACATTTTCAGGTTCCATAAATCACAAACATTGATTTTTACTGAGAGAATGTCGATCTGTTTGTCTTTAATGTTGTAAACTAAACGCAGTGACCGAATTTGGCGTACATCTTACCTACGCTTATATCGAAACAATATAAACGAAATTAAATTTTTTGCCTTACGATTTTCTCAAAACTGGTTCAAAAGAATTTAACAAAATTTAGCACAAATGTATTGTAGTTCATAAAGACTAAAAAAAGAAAAAGCATTATTGCTGTATGTAAAAAATTCTGGTTCGCGAAAAGATGTAAATTGGTGTAATTTATCAGAACCCATTCGTTAGTGCTTGTTAAAAGTTTGCCACAGTATATGACGGTACATAATTCAAAGCCAGTGGTGCCAGGCTTAAGGGAAAACTGAAAAAATCATAACTGCAGTCAGTTTTTTTACATTTTACTCATACACCGTACTGCACAGTATTTGTAATACTGGTACTAAAGAAGAATAGTGTGAGCACTGTTATCCCAGATTTTTATTTTATTTTTTTGAAAATATACGATATTCTCAATATTATGGTAAAAATACTTTTGTGGGGATAAAATTTATCGCCGTAGGAGTTTTTTGAAAATTGCTAGTTGTATGGAATAAGATAGCTACTTACTACTGAATAGTACAAATATTTACTGTACTTTAATATTTATATAATCACTGTTTATAATACTAATAGCAATTTTGTAACTTTTTAAAAATATTTTACACAAATATTTGAAACCGACGATTTTGTTTACGGGTAATGGACAGTTTGTTTTCTAATTCGTGTTACTGAACTAAACTGACTAAATTAAATAAATATTTAATGTATGCGGTGCAGGGGCTCAACGGGGAAATGTTTTTGAATTACACATTTTTATACAAGTTGGAAATGTATAATAATACACAAACAATACACATATAAAACCATTAGTCAGGTAGGTTATTAGGTTTTTAAGACTTTTTTTTAAAAAATTACTCGTTACTATGTTCAGTATAATGATCTGCCTTCCCTAGCTTCGTCAATTCTACTTTCGTTGACGCGTTTCGGAGAACCTTCATCTTCAAAAACTATACTCACTATGAGTATAGGGAAGGCAGATCATTATACTGAACATAGTGAAAATAATCCTAGCAGAAAAGAAGAATATAAAAAGAATTTACTCGTTCATGTGTTGTATTCGTGTTCGATACAAAACTGTTTTAAGATTTTTATATTTAATCGTGTTAGGTTCTTAAAATTAAAAAAGTTTTTATTGTTTTTTATTTAATTAATAGTTTTTACCATGAAAAACATTACGTACTTTCGAGCGGTACTGATTTTGAGATTATGCGGGTCGTTTTCTTTTATTTTAGATTTTTTTCGAACTTCCCGTGGTTTCTACACTTTTATATTTTTTGTATTACAAAGAGGCGTGCAATAAAACGTTTTAAGTTGATTTTCAAGTTATTTTTTTAATACTATTTTTTCATTGGAAATTTCTTAGTTACGAAACAAGGAACCAGTTGGCTGTCACAATGAATTAATCACGAAATACGATGGCCTCTGAGATAAATCTTAAACACACCTCAAAAAGTAAAAAAGATTTTACAAATTTTACTGAAAAAATTACAATAACATTACAAATTGTTTAACAAAAGTAATAAATATATTTTACGTAATATTTATACTATTCAATCATACATTTTACGGATTATCTGATATAAATCTAATATTTCACGCAAAGCAAGCAGTTTTCGAAATCCCTATCTTATTCTATTCAATTAGAAAATTTCAAAAAACCGCACAACGCCAATTTTTGAGTCACTAGAAAAATATTTTCACCATAATATTCAGAATAACATATATATTTGTACAAAAAATTTAAAAAAATAAAATAACTTAAGAAATTTATAACGGTAGTCTTGCTATTCCTTAAAATACTCTACCATTATCCAGACTTGTCCACTTAGTTGAGATAGCATCTTTTATAAATGAACAAATGATGAGAACTGTGTTTTTGAGAATTCATGCTGATTTTCCGGTTTTTTGATACTAACTTCCGAACCTGATTTTAATAATATGTGTCTTAAATAATATTGATTTTGATAAAGTTTTCGGAAAATGTATGCATATATTTATGATTTAATTCATACATTGTAATTCTGAATTACTAATATTCTTAAGCAAACAGTAATTCATAAAGCTGTTATTTTTCGAAGATATATTTTGCAGGATTCTATTACGATAGTCTTATGCTTATATTATAAAAAACACATATATCATACTTATTTATTATAATAATATGGGCCGGCGATAAAGCCCCGGCCAGTCTTGCACCTCAGAACGAACGCAGCCTCAAGGTCGTAGGTTCGAGATTGATATTATTGCCATAAGATTTACCCTGGTGTCGTCATTAGCATAATCGAAACTAAATCAACTGCTTTTGGTGTTTTCTTTCTTTATTCATCTCATGCAGTTGTATTTTAAACATTTACATTGGCAACAGAAAGAAGCATTGGAAAATGTGACTTGGTGTGATTGTATATGTATATTTACGTAAACGTACTGTCTACTGTCTAGACATGCAGTGTTGCCGCCTTCATTTTAAGAAAATCCATATTCACATGGTTTCGTCGATATAGCAAACCTTGGCACGACTAACTGTAATGCATTGTATAAATACGGCCGAAATAGTACTGAAAGTATAAATGTTTTTACACCTTCACGGTAACTGAATTATTTGTAAAAGTGAATTTTTTATTGTTCTTGAATTGAGTAACCAAAAAGCTTGAACAATTATTATTAGTTAAGAATCGACACGACCTAAATTGGGTAAAAATGTTATGCAATTTAAAGAAAATTGTGCTTCCTTAATTTCCCAAATACTTTTAATTGATATTTTTAATCAATTGTTCACTACGAATGTATTGGCTATAAATTGGTTAATGGGGGTTTTTATTGAAAAGTGGCCCATTGGAACATTAACAACTTCATGGTAAGTTCCAGATCTTGTTGTGTGTGTGTATGTGTGTGTGTGTGTGTGTGTGTGTGTGTGTGTGTGTGTGTGTGTGTGTGTGTGTGTGTGTGTGTGTGTGTGTGTGTGTGTGTGTGTGTGTGTGTGTGTGTGTGTGTGTGTGTGTGTGTGTGTGTATGTAAATGTATATGCATATGCATATGTATATATATATATATACATACACACACACACACACACACATATATATATATATATATATATACATATACATATGTATATATACACACACACACATATATATATATATATATATCACGTAAGTTATGTCGTTGGTTCCGATCGATTGGTTTTTAAAAACTCAAACTTGAATTTTACAAAACCGTTTATTATAATACTTATACCTCTTATGCCTAGAGGTAACCTGTTGCACAGTGTTGTTCACACACTGGATCAGACTCAACTAACTAACAAAAGCTTTGTTTCAATGCAATGAGAAAAAGCTGATATAGCTATTCTAAGAAATGAACATCTGCAGGATTATCTATCGTATGACATTGTCCATTGTCTTAACCTAAATTACACTCACTATATAACTTATATATATATATATATATATATATATATATACGTGGAGTGTTCTACTTTAGAAATTTTAAACGTATTATCAAAGTACGATCAAAATATTGTTTAAAGTTTGGCAGACGACTTATGAAGGAGGCTCGAGAAAATGTGTGACATGTCCATTGACTGCACATTATTTGATAGGTTTTTTTATTGTTAAAACTAAATATTTATTTTAGAAATAAATTACATTCCCAATTGCCTATGCTATTAAACTTTTCCAAATGCTCACTAGTGGGTTTATTCTTTAAAGAACCGTGAAGTCCCACAATCTCACTGCCGAAGCATTTCCTGTACGATTTTCAGTCAATCTGGTTTTGAAAAAAGTTTCAACAATCGTGTTCTGTTTTTTTAACCCAATATAAAAGTTGGTAAACTACATTTCATTATAAACTCCGCCTGAAGCCGGGAGCGAGGCTAGGTACTGTATTGAGGATTACAGGGGAGCCCGTGTAAGAGGCTTTAACTTTCCCTGTAAGAGATTATCAAGTTAATTTTGCCGGTCCGCTTCTATTCATTCAGGCTCCTCTATTAATTTGCAACTTTAAATTTGACTTGTTACATAGCGTCATATAGAGCCGAGCCGAGCCGGATTCTAGAGTATTTATTTAATGCTGCAGGTGTAAATGCTAGATTAAAATAAGGGATAATTAAATTTTGCGTTCTGTTTCTCATTAACTGTAAGGAATGATTAATTACAGAAAAATGGCTATTTGAAACACATGATCAATGTGAATATTGCAATTTTTAGGTTATGTTAACTGTAATGTTTTTCTTTCCTTTATTTACATTACTTAGATTGTTATTATTTATATTGCGCCTAAAGATTTTTAATATTGTAAGCTATTAAATTTTTGAGAAAGGCTGTAGTGTGGGGCAGATATTTTGAAATCAGGTTTAAAATACGTGGAACAGGTAAAACCTTCTTTATTGAACTTAATTTAATCTTCTTGATCACGGTAACCCCTGCGCCATCCGGGAATAGTTAAATGAAATTTAAGTTTTAATACTTAAATAATTTAGTAACTAAGGAGAGCTGTATCTATGCTGAACGCGGTGTTGTGGGATCGAAACATTTCAAAAGAGAATTTATGACACAATTGTAAAAAGCATTATAACATATGGTAGTGAGGTATGGTCAATTAAGAGCAGAACAGAAAGAATGCTGT
Organism: Callitettix versicolor; assembly: GCA_022606455.1. Taxonomy (NCBI): domain Eukaryota; kingdom Metazoa; phylum Arthropoda; class Insecta; order Hemiptera; family Cercopidae; genus Callitettix; species Callitettix versicolor. The sequence continues at coordinate 2,146,391 of CM040189.1, read as the reverse complement.
TGGCTACTGAGATGGACTTTTGGAGAAGAGCGGCAGGAAGATCAAGAAAAGAGAGAGTGAGAAATGAAAGTATATGGAGGATAATGGACGTAAGGCATACAATTGTAGAGGATATAAGAACAAAACAACTGGTTTGGTACGGGCATATACAAGAATGCTGGATGAGCGAATTCCGAAAAAAATCATGCAATGGCGAACACCTGAAAGAAGAAAACGAGGAAGGCCGAGACTGAGCTGGGGAGAGGGAGTCGAAAAGGAAATAAAAAAAAGGGATCTACCAGAAGACCTGTGGTGGGACCGCGATCGGTGGAGGTTGGAGATCGGAGACGGCGTAGAACGTTGTAGACCGAATTATAGATATAGATAATTTAGTAACTTCTGTATCCCCGCAGGGGGGTGCGGACTAGCTGCACCTATTGAGAGGGTTTAGACGTCCCTCGCGGTACCCGAGTTTAACACACACACACTTACAACACTACACTTTACACTCACACTTACATTTAGGAGGCGATAATAGCCACAATGTGCTTTTCGCCTTAAAATAAAAAAAAAGTTACTTCTGTTAATCTTCATCTGAACTACTATTATCATAATTTTATTATATTCGCATGCAGTCACTGCAAATGAGGTCAAAAATTAGTTTATAGGTTATGTTGTTATTACTGGTGAATAATTTGCAGAAAAAACTCGTGGAAAATATAACGAATAAAACTTAAAAGTTAAAAACGTATGCGATAGTAACAAACATAAAATTTTGAAAATATACCCACAAATAAAGTTCTTACAATGATGTTAATTTTGCAAAATAGAACAGTAATAATTATTAAATTACAATTAAATATTTAATTTACCAATATTGGGACATTAAATTAACTGTTTAAACTTCAATTAAATGGTTGTTCTAGAAACTGAAACTGATTTAATTAAATAACTTTCTGCCAGTTCTAGAAACCGGCTAATAGTCTCTTAGCAATAATATAAACTTTCTGAATTTAATGGTTTTTGTATTAAATAAACACGATACTCGTCTGTATTTATGTAAATGAGCAGAATTTACAAGCACTCACATTCAGTTAATTGAAAATGTCAAAGTAACTTTTGTTAGAAAAATCTAAGCACTCAAACTGGACGTAAATTCGAATTTTCCGAATGAGGAGCTTTACAACACAAAAAAAAAAAATTATTACAAATTCAATAGGCAGTGGTTATTGTTCAAAAATATTTGGAAAAGAACAAGCAGCATTCAGCCTTTAATTAACTTATTCGGTGTCGATAAAATATTTGATTTCAGTTTACTTTCGCACACATTAGTAATCACACAGTAAATCACAAGAAACCTCTGCGTTTATCTTAGGGCTGAAATATTATTTTGGTTTTTAGTCGGTGTTTTATAACAAATGTTGTTTAGTTCATTTGACATTTTGTTTTGTGCTTTAAATGCTATAGTTTAAACCAAATCGCTAAAAAAGTTAAAAGAAAAAAATGTGACACTTCTTCAGGCAGGCTTAGTAGTGTTTGTTTGACGGAAAATAGACACTCACAATAGCACGAATAACATATAAAAAAACCTCAAGAGACTTGCTTTCAAAATTCGCTACTGACTGTTTTTTTTTAATTATGCGTGTTTCATATGCCCAAGTTCAATAATAAATATTTAAATTATAATTGAAGACATTACACTAATACCAAACCCATCCAGCACAAAATTGTTTAGAGTTTTACAATCAAATATATCTTGCACGTTTATATATATATATATATATATATATATATATATATATATATATATATATATATATGTTTATTAATATATATATTAACATTATTAACAAAAACGTTGTACCATGTTACCATGTGCTCAGCCTGGTCAACACATTTACTGGAATATTACAGTTTGATATATTGTACATGACTGATGAGGTATTGAATACGGTATTTGTATATTATAATGTAGATAAGAGTCTTTCAATTTGGTAATATGATCAGTATTGTTATTAGACCAATAGGAACCAGCAGTTAACACTGATTATTTCAACGTTTAAGTTTTCACTTCTACCTGTCGGTCTCGATTGACACATTTTTTACAAGCCATAATTAACAGCTGATGTATACTAACTTTGGGCATGATAAGTTAAGTTGTCTTATAGAATATCAAACAGAAAATATACGTACAACATATACTTTAGTATAAATTTGGGAACCGCAAAACAGATATAATCATAAAATGCTTCATATGGTAATTTAAACACGTTAATGGATTTTAATTAAAATTGATTAGTTTTAATTAATCAATTAGTATTATCAAGATAACTAAAATTATCTTATTTAGTAGTATGGAAATTAAGAATACTTAAGTAGTAATTAAAGATAAAATAAGAAAAGTTTTTAGTAACCTAAATTGTAACAGCGACACGATTAAATCAGTGAAGACAGGGGGAGACGAGATACGTTAAGATCTGTGCGAGGTTCTGTATACATAAGGAAGATAATAAGTTTGGAGGCATAACTGCCTTGTGGAGTTCAATGGTGGTGTAACAGCAACAAACGTGTAACAAGACTAAGGAATGAGTGGAAATGGTGGACTAAACACTTTTAAAAGGTGAAGGTAAAACTTTTTACCAGTTTGCTAAAGCGCGAATAAGAAAAAGTTAAAGAAAACAGGTCTTGTGATTAATTCAAGCAATGAATTTTGTATTTATTGATTCAAAACAGGCGCACAACAGAAATATAAAATAAAAATGTCTTGCAAAACAATGTCTTGCATATCGTAAGACTTTTTCTATTTGAAAGATAACTGCGCAACAACATGAAAACGCTTATTCAATGAAAATAATAAAATTTACGTTTTCAATGCCAGACTAAGAGCTGTATTAAAACTAGAATTTATATTAATAAAATGCAAGACATATCACGTTTAGAATCAGTTGCATTATTACACGGGCATTAATTACTATTTTTTTGTAACATGATTAAATTAACATTTGCACCCACTTTTCTTTCCCCAGTTTCCGTTTTGCATATCTCGGTTGTCGATCGTGCCTTGTAGATTTCAGTGCGCGATCGAGTTGCGACACGCACGAGCACGTCTGCAACAAAATGCAAGAGCTAAACACGCGTGTAAATTGGTTTCAAAATTGTCGTGTTTCTATTTAAAATATTTACACACGTCTTTAAAACGAAGTTGTGAATTTACACTAAAACTTAAAACCTAAAAATATGAAAAATATATTTATTTATGATAAAAATGCACATAAGTAACTTATCGATTGATACAAACAGTTCAGAAAATATTAATATTTTTAAATGTTTTACTTTTTTAGGAAATTATTTTGTACCAAGGATTCACTTTTAATTGTAACAGTGAAATTAGTGTCAAATAGTCTGGAGTAGCATTCAAAAACTCACTCGCAAAGTAGGCTTATAGAACATGTACTTCACCTAATTAATTTCAACATTAATGATTAAAAATGTGTAATGTATGTTTTACACAATTTTCAAATCAGTTATTCTGGTAAAATTTATTTTAATAGAACCTTTAAACTGAAGCTAACCATTGTATTTTATTAAACAATAATATAATATAGTTAAAAATTAAGGGCACTTAATTTTTCTGCCCTACAAAAACAATGCCCACTCAAAAAATTTAGAAGAAACAAGTAAAAGTAATATAAAAAAAATCGAACATCACCATCATCTCCCAAATTTGTTACGAATTCATTCCTTATATAACAGCAACAAGCAGCTGTCACTCAGACGTGATAAAAGTGAATTTCCAAAAGTAATTGTTTTATCTTATTGTCTTTTTACAATTCGTATTTCAGTATCGTAAACAGCACACTAGAAATTAGAATTTTAATTAGTCATATTGAACTGAAAATACAAACATGTTCC
>CM040189.1:2132500-2140000 GCA_022606455.1 Callitettix versicolor | reverse complement strand
CGTGTGTGTTTGTGTGTGTGTGTGTGCGTGAGTTTGTGTGCGTGCGTGCTTGCGTGTGTGTGTGTGTGTGTGTGTGTGTGTGTGTGTGTGTGTGTGTGTGTGTGTGTGTGTGTGTGTGTGTGTGTGTGTGTGTGTGCTTTTCGTTGCTTTAAACGCTCACTTTCATAATTTTGGTTCCGTTTGTTCAAAGTGTATACAAAAATCTATTTTAGTAGTAGTAAGTTGGTTAATTTAAAATCTTAAAAAAACGTGACTTTTCACCTTGATTTTCCTAAAATATAATTTCATTATTGTAATAGGCGTTAAAATTTTCATAAATTAGCGTTAAAATTTTTAAAAGCGGTCAGGATTTGTTTTCGTATTCCCAATGTAATATGCAAATTTAAATGCTAGTTTATGCAAGTTGTAATGTTGGTTATGGTGATAATATCATATTATAAAAAAAGTAAAATAAAAATACACTTTGAAATTCGTTAGCGAGCCATCTGCGTGCCTCACTTCATAGGTAAGAAGATCGCAGCACGCTCGTCGTGTTATTAAGCCCTAACATCTCAGAAAGTTATGATTGGTTTAACATTATTATCACGCCGTGTGAATTACCTGCGACAGTGCAGCCAACTTTGAAGCTTCGCATATTCCGTGCGTGCACGTCTAGTCGCGTGTTTGCATTTAATAAATCAAATTTAATATTACATTTCTTAAAAAAAGGAAAAAAACGGAAGAGTTTTCCCTGGTAAAGTGTTTAAAATTAGTTGCGCGTTGTAATAAATCTCAATGTAGGTTAGTCGAGTGGCCCGACAGGGAAATAAAACCGTTGTTTGGTCGACTTAAGCTTATAGTGTTGTTTGCACGAAGCACAGAAAATAAAATTAATTTGAAAGGTAAATTATTTTAAAAAATGTGTTACTTGTTGTAACTACATACATAAATAAAAACATATTTATAGGTAATGCAACAAGATAGATAAACAAGACAGAGATAAGATTTATAGATAAACAAAGACAGAAAGTATGAATATGACTTTCATAAACAAAGTTGATGAATATGACAACAAAAACAAAATAGTGTGAGTAATTTACTTCAAGTGGTTTCTCGTTCAAAAAGTTTAGTAAATTTTTCAAAATTTTTATTTTAAACGATAACAAATTAAAACGCAATGTCACTTGTAATTTCTATAGTTTCATTGTCCGCATTTGTACGCGATTTATTCGGACATAGAAATCAAATTATCGGTTTCTGTAATGGTTTCACACCGGCCAGCGTATGGCGTAGTTTACTGACCATAGTTAATACAAGTTAATTTCTTGAATCCTGCCTTAATCCGGGTTGCCAACCTATGAACGCGAAATGTTTACATTAAGCTAACTGCACTACGTTACACAGTGTAATTACACTACCTGTCATGTTTACATCTATAACGTTTGTAGGCTATGTTTGCTGGTCAATAAGCCTTTAAGTAAACATGCAAGTTGCCTATTCGTGCGTAGTTACATACAAGCAATGCTTGAGGAAATAACTGCTTTGCCGAAGCAATTTGTAAGGCATTCATTTAAAAACTATAACTGTAGACAGTTTGAAGTACATTGGCACTCTTACTTGCAATCAAACAAAATATTTTCTGTTACCTTTCAGTAATAATGTTACAGAACAATGAACCCAACGGCTCTTATCAAGCCAGCTTTTTACAGCCAATTTACTAACGCAAAACTTATTCACGTGATCACTTTATCTGTAGAAAAACAACTTTGATAATATCATCTAACTATTTAAACGATGTTTAATAACTGATTAAACGATTGTATTAAATCACAATGCTGTTAAGAATTGGGTAAATCCTATTTAAAATTAAAACATTGAAACCTTTTCCTATCTTATTCGCAAATTTACGTTATCCAAAGAACTTTCAAGTTATCAACAAACAAACAACTATGAGGAACCGCTTATACGGTTGTATTGTTGTTTTTTCTAAATTTTTAAAACTATATATGTTCGAACCCGCTGGATATAAGTTGAAAAGTAGTCGTGTATTTTTCGTACATAGATTAGATATTTCAGAACTCAGTTTTTATACAAAAAAACAGGCCGTTAAAGTCTTTCTGATTACGCAAGCACAAAGGGAATGCTTTTGTTTTGCAGACACCACAAAGCTAAGTACTTAAGGAAGAATGAACGTTATAAGTTCATGCTTCATGTGGCAGCGCCTCGGGCAAAGTGCTTCTTTGTGAGAGTTTCGTTTGTCTCGAACATCAGAAATTTTGTTTTCAGAATAGCCTCTTACCGAAGTATAACTTGATTTTATAAGAAATATCTGGAAAATAGCTGTTCTATTGCAATTGCCTAAAACAGTTTTATCGTTATACATTGCTTGTTGATTACTTCTGAACAAAATATTATGTTTTTCTTTTTATTTATTGAAAATTCAAGTTAATGTTTACAATAAATTTAAAGAAGAAAAAGTGGTATCAATTGAAGAGTAAAATAATTTTGTTTGGTCACACAAGCTTGTTCAAAGCACGTTCAGTGCCAAAATATTAAATGAATCAAACTAAAATGTAAATTGGTAAGCCGAGGAACAGAACTACCTGATTTACCCATGAGCTAAGAAAGAACAATATTTACCACCTACCGGATTTACCCATGAGCTAAGAATGAACAATATTTACCACCTACCGGATTTACCCATGAGCTAAGAAATAACAATATTTACCACCTACCGGATTTACCCATGAGCTAAGAAAGAACGATATTTACCACCTACCAGATTTACCCATGAACTAAGAAAGAACAATATTTACCACCTACCGGATTTACCCATGAGCTAAGAAAGAACAATATTTACCACCTACCGGATTTACATATGAGCTAAGAAAGAACAATATTTACCACCTACCGGATTTACCCATGAGCTAAGAAAGAACAATATTTACCACCTACCGGATTTACCCATGAGCTAAGAAAGAACAATATTTACCACCTACCGGATTTACCCATGAGCTAAGAAAGAACAATATTTACCACCTACCGGATTTACCCATGAGCCAAGAAAGAACAATATTTACCACTTACCGGATTTACCCATGAGCTAAGAAAGAACAATATTTACCACCTACCGGATTTACCCATGAGCCAAGAAAGAACAATATTTACCTTTTACCGGATTTACCCATGAGCTAAGAAAGAACAATATTTACCACTTACCGGATTTACCCATGAGCCAAGAAAGAACAATATTTACCACTTACCGGATTTACCCATGAGCTAAGAAAGAACAATATTTACCACCTACCGGATTTACCCATGAGCCAAGAAAGAACAATATTTACCACTTACCGGATTTACCCATGAGCTAAGAAAGAACAATATTTACCACCTACCGGATTTACCCATGAGCCAAGAAAGAACAATATTTACCACTTACCGGATTTACCCATGAGCTAAGAAAGAACAATATTTACCACTTACCGGATTTACCCATGTGCTAAGAAAGAACAATATTAACCACTTACCGGATTTACCCATGAGCTAAGAAAGAACAATATTTACCACCTACCGGATTTACCCATGAGCCAAGAAAGAACAATATTTACCACCTACCGGATTTACCCATGAGCTAAGAAGGAACAATAGTTACCACCTACCAGATTTACCCATGAGCTAAGTAAGAACATACTTTTTAGATAACTATTTTAGAATGTTTTAGAGAGGTTCTCGCTAACGTTCAGTTTAAGTGTAATTAATATAGTAAGTGCCAAATTGAGTATTTGGTTTTAAACCGAAAATTGATTTCAAAAAATTTGTTTTTATAAAACATTAGTTGATTTATGTATAATCACCACTTGCACTAATAAAGCAAACATGATTATTTCTCCAGGAACTCTACCATCTTGCAGTGCAGAGCGATTCAATTGATGATATGAACCGAAAATGTCGTGCAAGCAATAGTACAGACGGTACAGACAATAGTAGGCTTTAGGCTTTAACGTTAAGTCCGATCCATTTGTTCATGCGAATTCAAATAAAGCGCGCAATAAGGGGAGACCCCGGCCCTGCTCATACATGTTTAACTACAAGGCGGTTAATTTGTTTTTACCCGCGACGTTTACGTAAATAAGAAAAGCAACCCCCAAATAATTAGCCCTTTGGCCGTAGCAAAGAAAGCAAACAGAGGGTGCGACTTCTCAAATGGAAACTTAAACAGTTCTTTTCTGGCTGCGGTCCAAAGCCGGTTTGAACGGGGGAAGGTTTTGGGAACATAAACTTTTATTTTAGGCAGATAAATATTTCTTCTGTATACAGGCACGTTCAGAACACAGTGTTTTAGTGTTCTTCTGTATACAGGCACGTTCAGAACACAGTGTTTTAGTGTTCTTCTGTATACAGGCACGTTCAGAACACAGTGTTTTGGTGTTCTTCTGTATACAGGCACGTTCAGAACACAGTGTTTTAGTGTTCTTCTGTATACAGGCACGTTCAGAACACAGTGTTTTAGTGTTCTTCTGTATACAGGCACGTTCAGAACACAGTGTTTTAGTGTTCTTCTGTATACAGGCACGTTCAGAACACAGTGTTTTAGTGTTCTTCTGTATACAGGCACGTTCAGAACACAGTGTTTTAGTGTTCTTCTGTATACAGGCACGTTCAGAACACAGTGTTTTAGTGTTCTTCTGTATACAGGCACGTTCAGAACACAGTGTTTTAGTGTTCTTCTGTATACAGGCACGTTCAGAACACAGTGTTTTAGTGTTCTTCTGTATACAGGCACGTTCAGAACACAGTGTTTTAGTGTTCAGTGATTCGTTCAGATGATTTTCAAAGTTAAGTTAATATTATTATTTGTTGGAGTTTGGATACGCAAATAAAAGCAACCTTACGTTTTAAAATATAAATGTTGCATAAGAATTGGTAATATTATTCAATTCACAAATATTTATTTTACACATAAATAAAAAAAGTTATTGAAAGTTGTAAATACTCACGCACAGCTGATTCTGACGTGATGAAACTAAACTTCTAACGTAACTTTTAAAATTTTACTTTATTTTAAAACATATGTCTACACTATTGTAATCAGAATTCAAAGCTGCATTTTGAGTTTAGATTTTAAAATCGTATTAAAAATACGGAAATAAACCATCACAGCTGATTTTTTTAAATTACATTCATTTTCTTTTTATATTCTTCTTTTCTGCTAAGATTATTATCACTGTGTTCAGTACAATGATCTGCCTTCCCTAGCTTCGTCAATTGTACTTTCGTTGACGCGTTTCGGAGAACCTCCATCTTCAAAAACTATATCTATACTGGTCACCAATATTATGGCCCGTCCTATTTATAATTTTTTACCTCCACCTCATATCCCTCCTCTATTCAATACGTGTACATTAAACCTGACGTGCTCGCTTTTGACTAGCTCTTCAAAATCATACGTTTGCGCTCGCTTCTGATTGGCTCCTTTCAAACTTTCTCTTCAAGCGACGGTATCTTTCTCCAATCAGAAGCAAGCGAAAACGTATGAAAATTATATAAGTCATGGCAGAAAAAGGAAGAACATTTTAGAGAACTTGAAAATTTTAAAATCTAAATTAAAAGGAGAAAACATAATAAATGAACAGATATCGTCGCAAGCAGATATTACGTTTAAAAATATAACATTTTTCAAAAATTAACAGGGGGGACGACCGTTGAAGAGAAAGTTTGAAAGGAGCCAATCAGAAGCGAACATGTCAGGTTTAATGTACACGTGTTAAATAGAGGAGGGGTACTAGGTAGAGATGGAAAATTATAAATAGGACGGCCATAATATTAGTGACCTGTATAGATATAGTTTTTGAAGATGGAGGTTCTCCGAAACGCGTCACCGAAAGTAGAATTGACGAAGCTCGGGAAAGCAGAACATTATACTGAACACAGTACATTCACTTTCACGAAAATTGAAACAGTTAATTTATGTAGATTTTGAAACTGATTGACGGATTTATTTGAAATTGTCAACTCAATCGAGTTTTTGCCAAATTTGAACCAAAATCGGCATTATCATTGAAATCGTAATAACATAAGAAATCCGAAAGTAAATTCTGACGGCAGTCATTTCATTTATTTTACTTTCAATAAATTCTTAAAGTTAAAACTGTATTCATGCAGATTTTGACGCTGACAACGGTTGGGAAATCAGATTTTCAAGATAATGGAACAAAGGTTAGACATTTTTAAAATTAGAAACGCCCTGCATTTTGAAATTGTCGTACGGATTTAACTTGGTAACGAACTTGTCCAAGCTATTATCATAATAGATCTTTATGCCACGTTTTGTACTGTGCCAAAATTATACGGCAATCTTACGTCCTGTATTTTTAGGCTACATTAAAAATAGGCTAAAATAGGGTGAAAATAGGCTACTTACACATGAAAATATAGAAAACGTTTCACATATATGCACATATATATCCGAAAACGATTCATTTCTCCACTATTAAGTTTTTATAAAAAAATAGTTTATAACTGCAGAAAGAGTCGACGAAAAAATTTCAACTTAGCTTGCTTAGGTACGTGATGACCAAATTACATGACTTTGCATGGGTATGTCGTGCCCAGACTATTTTGCGCTGATTTATTGTTTTCACTTCCGCCATAGTTCTGAATGTTACACTATTAGTTAGGTCATTCGCCACTAAAAGTACCTATCTTGATTAATTTTGGTTTAAAACTTTTGTACGTATGTCTTTTTAAAACGGGTAAGTTTATGAACATGCTTATGTATCCCTATTAGGCCTATATTAGACAGCACGGTAAGTTTCAATGAATTTGAGAGCGCGTTTTCAGACAGAAGTTTACAAACAGCCTTTTCATATTTTTAGATTAGAATCAGCCCCAGTATGCTATATATATATATATATTCGAAATGTGTTCAGAAACTAACGAGAATTTTTTAATTTCGCGGGCTTGGAGAGTCAGATTGTAAAACATTTTTTTTTTATTATGTTGGTATTCATGCCCTTGAAGTATGATAAAACTTTCAGCTGTTTTCATTGTTGACTTTTTCTGTGACAGCCACTTACGAGACGTGTTTTTATGAGCTCGGCGATTTTCGTTTGTTAAAAGAAATGGATCAAAGAATTTTTATCAAATTTTGCGTAAAAAGTAGAATAAAGTGTAACAAAGTGTGTGAAATTTTAACAAAGGCCTATGGTGAGTCTGCTATGAGTAAAGCAAGAGTTTACGAGTGGTATAAGCGTTTCCAAGAAGGCTGTGAAGACGTTGAAGATGACGAACGCTCTGGACGCCCCATCACATCAACAACCGATGAAAACGTGGAAAAAGTGAAATAAATGGTTATGAACAATCGCCGAATCAAAATTAGAGAGGTCGCTGATGATGTTGGCATATCGATTGGATCATGTCATGACATTGTTTCTAGTGTTTTGTGTATGAAACGCGTGACAGCAAAATTTGTTCCAAAATTGTTGAATTTTGAACAAAAACAGCGGCGAATGAAAGTTGCTC
>CM040189.1:2000000-2127500 GCA_022606455.1 Callitettix versicolor | reverse complement strand
TTATTTTATTTTTATTTTACTTTGCAGGTAGTATAAATGTGTTTGGTATTACCTTTGAACATAAAAGTACTAGAATGATAACCCATGTGAGGGTATATGAGCGTTCGCTGCCGGTGGCATATTGAGGAAGACTGTTCAACTAAAGTTAAATATATAATACTGCCTATTTTCTTAAACGGCTGCCCATTTTCTTGCATCTTGCAGCTTTCCTAGCGTCAGATAGTCGAACTATTTGTATTTCAGCCGCTGTTATGGAGCACACTGTTTATAATAATGACGTACGTATAGTTCAGTATTAGTAAAACTATTGTTTTTTTATTATAAATTTAAACACTATAACTCATGCAACTCTGTTTGATGTCAATTTGCATACATTTTTTAGTATTACTGTACGTGAGTGTGTACGTTTAGGATTTTCGTGCTCAAATTGTAATTTATAGTTACAGTTTACAATTACAGTCAATTTTATACAAAAGTTACGTAAACATGACCATAACATAGTTTAACATTTTTGATTCACAGTTTCAAGTTTAGAAACGTCACCATCACGACGTGTTAAGCCACATTTTTATAAATTCAGTCGAACAATATTACTTGGGTAGGAAGAATTAATTACCTCTTATATTAACTATTTGCTTATTCGTATTATAAAGTAGTCAATAGACTGCATTAATATTCTGAATTTAATAGGAAATCTTGCTATACTTTTACCCATTCGCTTTGTCTTGTAATAAGCTTTACAATGATAGACCACGTGACCGAAATTGACACACAGATTGTTAATCATAATTCAAACCAAATGCCACTGAAAGCAGCTAGAAATGAGGGTTAGATACATCCTTTTATATACAGCTGATTATATACGTACAAAATGTTGTTAGTTAATTTAATACAGTAAAAAAAAATTAAAGGTCTTTAAAGTAGTGGTGGGGCAGAAAACATCAAACTGTTAAACTGCTTTTCTATAAACGACAAACAAACTGCTTTTTCAAACGGAAACAAGCAGTTTGATTTGGACTGGTTTATGATTTGTTAAACAAGGAATGGACTGTTCGAACGTTGCCGCAAGCGCTAAAACTGTTTTCCTGCTGTACTGCTTTCCTGCTAACTGCTTTTATGCTTTTTCCCTTTATTCCAAAGTTGCTTGTTGCTTGTAGTGACGTAAGCACTGTTTGTTCAACGTCAACGTTTATCTCTATTTTGTTGCGAGTTGTAGTAACAACCTCTCACATTTTGTAAATACAGAGCCTAATTTTATTTAAACATATTTTTTTATATTTATTATCAAACATCAATATTTTTTAATCAACTTAAAATATTCTAAATCTTTGCATTTTGGTAAATATGCAAAGGCCTATTTAATTTTTAAGTAAAAAAAGAATGCTTCTTTAGAAATTCATTGCATTTTGTAAATATAAAATGGCTTACATAATTATTACGTTTTGAGAATGTAATTTAATTATTACTACACTTATAAGGATTGTTTTATCCTTTCTAAATGCTTTATACCAAAAAACAATTTAAGGTAATGGGAATGAAAAAGTAGTCTTAGAAAACTGAACGTATGTGCTTTATGTTTTAGCTGCTAATACAACTTTGAGTTTCAGTTTTCTAAACCTGTTTTTTCCAGCTTTTTTCCTCAACAAACAGTTTGTTGACGTTTTGTAAAAATAGCAGAAACGCCCACCTCTACTTTAAAGTGAATTTTTCAACATTCGGTATATAATTTAGAATATGTATTGCTACGGTCATGTAAGCTCATAACACAACCTATCGGCTAATACGTGTTTCGGCTTATTACTTATTTAAATGTTGTAAGTGTTGAGCATATTGTTCTTTATCTATTTGTTTGAAATAACAAAAATCTTATAAACATGTGTCTGTAGTGCTAATAGTTTTATGTAACTTAAAATAATGTTTCGTAAAAATCGAACCCAGTCATCTATCTGGAAATATCAACGAAAATGTAAACAATATAATTAGCGAATTTCCATTAGAGTTTGACGTGGTAATTTTTCAAAATAATAATGATTGTTTCCAGTGGAGATTTTATGATATGATAATAAATTATATTTCATCAATTAATTTTTGAAGGTAAAGCGCAGAATATATGTTTTCATTAAAAGATAACACAGTTTAGTATTTACTCCTTACACGTGAAATTTACAGTTTCGACGTTCTTCTCTTATCTCTTGAGAAATAACCAAGCTGGGATTTATTGCATAAAAATGTAGGTTACTATTTTGTATCAAGTTAAACTGTAGGTGTTGTAACAGTGATAAAAGTATAAATAACGGTGAATTTAGAGTTTTTGTAGAAGATATAGTATTCGGCTATTTCACAAGCATTGTACTGATATCTAAATGATAAATTTAATAGGTTACAATGTAAAAATTCTTGCAAAATAACTCCTTGAAATAGAACACTCAATGAAGGTACTACATATGGCAGAAAAAGGAAGACGTACGAATATTTTAGAGAACTTGGAAATTTTTAAATCTAAATTAAAGGGAGAAAACGTAATAAATGAACAGATATCGTTGCAAGCAGATATTACGTTTAAAAATCTAACAATTTTCAAAAATTAACAGGAGGGACGGCCGTTGAAGAGAAAGTTTGAAAGGAGCCAATCAGAAGCGAGCGAAAACACATGATTTTGAAGATCCAATCAGAAGCGAGCACATCAGGTATTAAACCTGATGTACACGTGTTAAATTGAGAGAGGTACGAGGTGGAGATAGAAAATTATAAATAGGAAGGGCCATAATATTGGTAACAAAATAGATATAGTTTTTGAAGATGGAGGTTCTCCGAAACGCGTCAACGAAAGTAGAATTGACGAAGCTGTGGAAGGCAGACCATTACACTGAACACAGTGATAATAATCCTAGCAAAAGAAGAAGAATATAACAATAAATTTAGTATAATATCCGTTAAAAGTCAATAGTTTTAAAATTGCATTTTGAGGCTATAATATTTTTTAAGAAAGATATATTTGGCAAACTTATAAGATAGTTTTTACGATTCTCATTACTTACATTAGATAAGAAATAAGGAGCTTAATTCGAAAAAATAATCGAGAAGGAAATAACCCAGTGTGTTAAATAGTAATTTAACCCAGTGTCTATTGGTAATGTTGGAGAGGGCAAACAAGGTTGTAAGGTCAAATCAATGCCCGGCTAAAGTACAAAGTAAGGATGTCCTGCGACCTGACCGGAGTCCTTTAACTGCCAAAACACGGTTATGTTAGATCAGTTCACGGCTCCCCAGCGACCTCCTTTCAGTTCAAAGGGACATTCCGGCACAGAATCTGTTCTGGAACGTTTCTGATTTCCTTAAGTCATTTTCAGTGTCATTCACGTTAAACAGAAGTCACTATTCCTTTATCTCAGAACAACACAAATTTGGACGGTGAATGCTGCCGCGTTCAGATAATGACGTCACAGGGTGTTTGCTGGTCGATTTTTGTGGATTTTATTGTGGTAAAGATTACTATAAATTTTTTTATTGCATTTTATAACTGAAATTCTTTTTTTCTGAAAATAAATTTAACGTGATATTGGACTGAGATACTATCAATAACTTCTCTAAAACGTTTTGAGCTATTCAATTTCTGTTAAATCGTTATGATTACAACTTCTTAAACTCAGAATTAATGATACATTTTGGTTTACAAGCGTTTTACCAAACACTTGTTAAAAGTGGCCAACACAAAATTATCTAATGTTTAGATCTTATGATTATTTTTTTGCCTAGTTAATGTGGTAAAAAAAAAACATTCCTGTTCACCAATGAATGTGGTTTTTTATTTATAATTTAATAAATTACGTTCAGATCTCTAACCTTGAAATGTAAAGAACCATAAGAGATATTAGTCAATAAATTTATGTATAACCAATTTGGAAATTATAACTTTTTTAAACAAAAATATTCTCTAACTTTAGAATTCAATAGTTAAGGACTATTTTACATTTTACCTGCAATAATATTTTTACATGTAAATGTAATAACATAACTAAACCTTAAAAAAATATTAATAAATAACTTCAAAATAGAATCAACTTTTAAAAGAATATGAATAATTTATTATCTTCTTTAAATGGGTTATTATTACTCTAACAATTACGAATTTAGTTTGGTAGTTCAAATGGATTAGTAGATAACATATGTTGTGAAATTTTAGGATGTCGTTAGAACTTAGACTCTGATAAATATAGCATTTTATTGTTTGAAGGGTAAAATATCAGTAAAATGTTTATTGATTAGGAAACTTAAATATTTGCAATTTTAATTTAATTTAAAATCTCAATGAAAATCACTTTTTCAGAAGTTTTTTCACCTGTTATGTAGCTAAACAGATTCTTCACGCAGTGTTAAAGTGTTCAAAAATTATACGGGCTGAGGTTTTGATCAACGCAAAAGTTGGTAAATACGAAGCAGGAAGCGAGTAAATTATGCAAAAGGGAAAGGATGGTTTGGCTTTTCCAGCTAACAAAGAAAACACTCATAAATATTAAATACAGGAAATTCCGTTAAAGGAAAGTAAAAATAATAAAAATGCATTATCAGCTTCTGTTTTTGCACAATTCCGTATAATATACTAAGTAGAATGAACCACTCGTTCTTGGACTGGGATAGAGTTATTCTCAGTCTTAGAGGTGATTGTGGCATCAAGAATTCTTAAAATATCTACATCAACTTCTTAAATACTTACTATTATCTGTTATAAAGCTGGTGAGAGTTTTTCCTGCATAACTGTTTAAGTATACTTTGTTCCAACTATACTAAAGAATACTTTTAGAAAACCTCCTAAATATCCGGACTTACTACTTGTTGGACAGCTTTTCTGTTCCATTCTTCTTCCTGTTTGTTCGTTTGAACCCAGAACATCCTTTCAGCAAATGTTTGTAGGTTTCCAGCTCACATCATCTGACAGGTAACTTTCCTACGTAATATATCCAATTATATTGATATAATATATTACATTGATTATATTGATATCTTATGATATCATTATGATAGATTTATGATTATGTTATGATATCGTGATTATATTGATATGATTATATTATGATATAGTCAATTAGTATGACCGTAATGACAACTTTAAAGGTCAGTTTTGCATCATTAGTTTAATTCTGTTCAACTTGATAAGTGGACTCGCTTTCAAGTTCAGTTGTATATCAACTGACATTAGGTTTGTCATCTGCGTACATTCCCCAGAAGCAAAGCTTTACACTATGTCAACGTAAAATTAAATATCAAACTTTAAATGAATGTTGCAGACAAGTTCTTTCAAAACTGCATTCTCTTCACACGTTCAAGCCAATGGACAGATTGAACAACCCATAATATATTTTACGCGAGAGGTGAACGTTCAAGTTCATAATATATTCTCATTGTAATATATATATATATATATATATATATATATATATATATATATATATGTTTATATTTCTATGCTTGCTAAGCCAGTTGCAAAATCCAAGGAATGATGTGAAAAAGATTAACGTTCGTTACTAAAGCCCATAATATTCAAAATGGAAATAAGACGTTATTTTGAATGTATTATTTTGCGAGTTATCCATTGCAGCATTACAGCAACCTGCTTCGCAGGCAGAAGCGAAGACTTCCCGACTATTAACTGACGGTATACCATAGTAACAGCGAGTTAGACGGGGGATATGACATATAACACAGCAAGTCTTCGCTTTGTGATTAGAAGTACACGGGAATTATTCGTGTTTGTGCATCTAGTTTTCTTGGTGTGCCGCGCTGGTGTATTGTTTAATTTTTTTTATTACAATTAGCTATTTAATTATTGTTGTTTATATATTTTATTTAAAAACACTATTTTGTTATTCAGGGACTAACCTTAAATATTTTATAATGGCACACGTGATTAGCCATCTGTACTTTATTGCATTGCATTTAATTAATATACAGATAAATTAAATAGATTTTTAGGTAAATTAAGATGGGAGTATTATTCGTTTATTGGTCATATTATTAGTTTCATCTGTAGATTATTGAAATCTTTCAATCGTTATTCTTTTACTATCACGTTTTGTGAGAAACTCGAGGTAACAAATTCCTTAATTAAAGTGAAGTTGGTTTTATTTGTAAAGTCCAGTAAGTGGATTTATGTGTGATAGACTGCATCTTCAACGTATAACTTACAATATGTCACTAATATATGTATATATATATATATATATATATATATATATATATGCCAGATTAAATCCAAATATATGAATCTATGGGCTATAATTAGGTATCTTTTAATTAGTTCATGAAAGATTTACAATTTAAGCAATATAAATTAAAAATATATTTCATACTTAGGCAAAAGCAAGAGCTAGGCTTTTTTAAAACTGTTAGTATTCTTGCGTAAAAGAAGACATAAACGAGCACAAGCCCTACTCGACGCACCTTTTAGTGAACATCTGTTGGAAGTGTATACTGGTTCATCTGAAAATGATTCAAACGGTGTGACCTACAATTTGATCCATGCCAGACTTGTGTTGGGTTTAAACAATGCTTGCTGTATGACTGCGTCTTGAATAAAACATTGTTACTTGACCTCTTCCAACTGCAGAAACGCATTATGCCATTCCGTCTTTGTGCTATAACTAAATTGTATTCCAGAATTGTATGCTATCAAACCATATTTAGTGAAATATAAGACGTTTTTTTCGCAACTGTTACAATTATATATTTGAAAATTAATTTATTAAGAATCTTCGATCAATAGGTATTAGTAATAAAAAGCACAATAAAAAAAATGAAAATTCTACAGTGCTCTTTTCTTTTTTTTTAAAAATAAAAACTAAAAACTTTCAATGTGTTATTATAAAAATTCCATACTTTCCTAACACAATAGAAGTCTTATTAAAAAAATCTGTTATTGAACTAAAAATTAAAATCACGTATCATGTTTTCTCTTCGTTTCTTATTTTAATTACAATAATTTGTTCGAAAACACTATCTATTACTATAGATAGTTTTTAACAACATAACCTGAAACTTATTACAGCCAATCAGCTGTTCAATGAAATCAGCTGATCCTTACGAATTAATGTAAAACAACTGATCTTTTGATATGAGTAGCAAATTTAAATTAAAAATTCATTTCGTATAGGCTAAGTAAATCGGTCAAATTTCTTCGTAGTTTCCGTAGTGTAGTGGTTATCGCGTGTACCTCACATGCGCAAGGTCCCCTGTACTATCCCGGCGGAAACAGAAATTTTTAATTACAATTAATTATAATCTGACTTGTGACGCACAAAATATTCTGTTATATTTCAATATAAACGTGTTACTCGCATTACGCGTCCGGAAACTCCAACATCACAACATCACGACCAGCCCCAAAACATGACACATGTTAAAATTCCTAATTTGAACTGACAGGTTAAGTGTTTCGACTGCAAGTGCGTATTTACAGAGGGTATAGATCTTCGTCAAAGTAGTATTGTGTAGAGATAAGTCAGCGATATATATTGGTCGCAACCTAATTGGCACCGGGTTTCCATCCTCTAGTTTCATACCGTGAGATTTATTAAATTGATTGCTCTCTGGAAATTATAAGTTGCACGTCAAAAGTTTAAAACTCGCCCGAGAACTTTGCACTTACAGCACATCTATCACAAACTGCGCAAAGTAGATCGCGTTCCGAGAGTGTGTCAAGAAGTTAGTTGCAACAATCTGCACGAGTTGAACAAGTATTACAAACAACTTATTTATTGTTTAATACTTGTTTAGAACATTTTTATAATCGAGGGCGCTGAACAAACAATGGGAGTACCCGTAAAATTTATGATGTAAAAAAGTATAAAAATAACTAGTATTTGTGTCCCATACACTTGAAGCAGATTTGAACTGTTAGCTGTCCTAAAAACAAATATTCTAAACTCAGGTCACGTTAGCCTTATCAACTAAAAGATCTATATTCTTCCATTATATTCTTCTTCTTTTTTGATAGGATTATTATCACTGTGTTCAGTGTAATGATTTGCCTTCCATAGCTTCGTCAATTCTACTTTCGTTGACGCGATTCGGAGAACCTCCATCTTCAAAAACTATATCTATACTGGTCACCAATATTATGGCCCGTCCTATTTATAATTTTTTATCTCCACCTAGTACCCCTCCTCTATTCAACACGTGTACATTAAACCTGACGTATTCGCTTCTAAATGGCTCTTCAAAATCATACGTTTTCACTCGCTTCTGATTGGCTCCTTTCAAAGTTTCTCTTCAACGGTCGTTCCTCCTGTTAATTTTTTAAAATTATTTGATTTTTAAACGTAATATCTGCTTGCGAGGATATCTGTTCATTTATTATGTTTTCTCGCTTTAATTTAGATTAAAAAATTTCCAAGTTCTCTAAAATGTTCATACGTCATGTTCATAAGTTATGGCAGAAAAAGGAAGACGTATGAACATTTTAGAGAACTTGGAAATTTTAAAATCTAAATTAAAGGGGGAAAACATAATAAATGAACAGATATCCTCGCAAGCAGATATTACGTTTAAAAATCTAACAATTTTCAAAAATTAACAGGAGGAATGACAGTTGAAGAGAAACTTTGAAAGGAGCCAATCAGAAGCGAGCGAAAACGTATGATTTTTAAGAGCCAATCAGAAGCGAGCACGTCAGGTTTAATGTACACGTGTTGAATAGAGGAGGGGTACGAGGTGGAGATGGAAAATTATAAATAGGACGGGCCATAATATTGGTGACCAGTATAGATATAGTTTTTTAAGATGGAGGTTCTCCGAAACGCGTCAACGAAAGTAGAATTGACGAAGCTAGGGAAGGCAGATTATTATACTGAACATAGTGATTTATATCGATATTTTGGCGAAATATAATTTAGAGAATATTTATATAAAAATAAGATATCACAGTACCGTTACGGGAAATATAAATAAAAATAAAAAATATAAATGTTGATGCGAATGTGAGTATGGATATGGATACAGATATGAATATGGATTAGATACGGATACGGATATGAATATCAATAGCAATATAATATTATGCATATGAATATGAATATATAAAGCGAGCAGTCCGTATGTCTGGAACTCCGAAATGCTTGGAAACTTCAGATATCAAACACAATCCAATGTTTTAAACGATGTACTTAATATCTAGGTGAACTGTTTCCAATTAAAGTAACTAAATTCAATGTAGCTTTTATCGTACTCGTCCAAAATGGCGTCAGAATATGGGTGCGTCGAATTTTGTATCCATGTAGGATAAACGTTTTCTTTGAGCTACGTTTTGACGAAAAGTTGTTAATCGCAAACTAAATTATCCACAACAATGTACTTGAATATGTTTTCTTTTTCCTAATATTTTCATGTGCACTGTTCAAAACGTTTAGCCTACACGGTAGCTAAGCACAATATTGAGGAAGTATAAATACGACTATATTTAGTCTATGTATACATAATAGTACAAATATAAATATGAAAATTATATGCAATTAATTTAGTATATCTCTGAAAAATGTTATGAATTAAAACAAATGATTCTGAGCTCTTTGTTTTGGACAAAACAGTTAAACATATGACGTAATAAAGTCGGCTAAAGCAGTGTCAACAAGTACTAAAGAAAAACTGACTTTGTTATAGACCCAAAAGTTTAAACTTAATTTTAAGTGGGCACGCCAGCGGCAAAATGGCCGCAATCTTTTATTTTCGCATCTTACGGTGGGTATCGATGGAGAAATGTTTTCAGGGCTTTGAGTATTTGTCAAGACCATCTTGAGGGACACGAACTGTATAAAAATAATACCACCTTATCGTCAGTTCGTCTGGAAATAAGGCACGAATGCGAGATAGTTACGTCTGCGGACAAGTTGCCGCGGCGCGCCCAGTCGTGTAACTACTTCGTAGTGTTATTCTCACTATATTTGTGCATACATAGTCACTTTTGCACTTCTTTTTTTGTTTTGTTTTGTGCTTAGTTTAGTATTTTTTACCGTTTACCATGTAGTATTCTACTAACCAAGATTCCAAAAAGTCTATTGTAAATTTGGATTATAACAAAATATGGCGTTGATACTGTCGATCAAATGTGTGCCAGTTACTCGACATCCCGAAGCACGAGACGTTAGACAATGGCCCTTTTTTATCGGCATTTAGACATTGCCGAAATAAATGCAAATATAATTTACAAATTCAACCATCTGGATTACAGTAAGCGAAAACGTAACTTTTCGAAAAAATTGGCACTACGTTTCACGAGTGGACACTTGAAAGCTAGAGCGACAATCCTAACTCTTCCAAAAGATCTTCAAATTTTTTTTGGCAAATATAAGTTATTGGAAAATCAACAGGCTCGAGTACCAACACGTAGACCTATTTGTCATATTTGCGGACCACACAAAAATAACAGAACCAAAATTGTCTGCAAAGAATGTTTTAAGAATCACAGCCAGATGACCGCTGTTTGCACAAACTGTTTTACACGAGGCTGAAGCAATGGTCTTTGATTCAGATTAAATTCGTAAATATTAATTTTTAAATTTTTGTTTATAAATTTAGTTTTTCGATAAGTGTTGACCACTAAGAATTCCGTAATATTTGTCGTGTTTCTTGTATAAAATGAAATCCTTTTCAGACAAGTGTTTGTATTCATTAACTATTGTCTATGTTTCAAATATTAAATCATTTTTAAATAAATATAACTATTAAAAAACTGGAAATTAAAATAAATCAATTAGAAACAAAGTATAATAAAAAATAATGCAATGTGTCCACTTAAAATTAGTTTACTTGAGTACAAAAGCGGAATTAGGCATTGCGGCCAAATTGCCGCTACACGCCCAGCTTAGGGTTAAAAAAAGATGTATTAATGAGCACAGAGACCTATTTAGTACTTCTTTGGATTTTTGGTAAACATGAAATAAAACAGCAGTCCAACATACCAGTTGATCCCAGAGACAGATACTCGTATATTATACTTAAACCGTCCAGTTTATTCTTTGTTGATAACTGATTTTCGCACCACGTATTCTATAATTTATACTTAACAATTAATAATAAAAACAAGATCTATAACAATATTTTGGTTTTTATTGAGTAACAAAAACTATTTTTTTCAATTTTTTTTATCATTCATATAATGAGTTTTAACTAAGTTACACTTTAGTTTATCAAAATACGGGATATCGAATTCAGTTAGCAGAGGAATTTCATCGAAAAATGCGGTAATAGAGCTGCCATCGTGGTAATAACCAGACCTGTACATCACTTTTTTAAGTGTCTAAAAGCTGACACAATTAAATGCACATATATTCAGTAATATTGTTGATTTTTTTATTGAAAAATCAATTGGTAACCCAATTTAACGCCACTTGTCTGTTTCGTTTGACGTCTTATGGAAACGTTAGCGTACCAACAGAATGTTAAACTGAAGCAGAGTTAGCCTGTTCATTAAGATTGCAATGTTGTTGAATGTAATGGAACGGTCCTGACGTATGAGGAAAATCACCAGAAACATTTAACTTTAGAAGAATGCTGTGCAGGGTTCGATTCAGATTTGGCATAACAGTCTTAACCTAACCTGACCTAACCTACTTTTTTTGCTATCAAGATGCAATTACATCGAAAACAACTGACCCTAAAAGTCACTTAGATTTCTCATAGGCTATCCCTGTGAGGCACATGTACTATATGTACGTAAGCGTCCTTCTTTACCTTTATTGATTTAAAACAAAACAAAATGAGATAGAAAACTTAATTTAATTTGTAGTTAAGATTCTATACTAAATATTTAATGGCTGAAATTGTTTTTAGAAGTTCCATATTCACTTTGGTTATGTTTTCTCGACGTAATTGTCTTTGCAGTTTTCGACAGATCTACCGAACCGTTTATGTGATAGTTGAAAAAATTTTATTAGGTGACGGAATTATGTGAAAGTCAACCATAAGCCAAATTAGAACCAAAACTGTAAGAATTGGAACGTTAGTAAAGTTCTTAAAAACATTAAACTATGTACAAAAAGTAAATAATTCAGTAAATGCATTATCAGTTAATTTGGTTTTTTAAATAAATTGAATTACAGAGTTTAAAACAAACTTTTTTTGTTTAATAATTAATTCATAAGAATATATTTTTTGTTGCCTATTTTCAGAAAAATGATCACATCACTTAAATCATCTGTTAAATTAAAAGCATGTGTTGATCAAACACTTATGAAAAACTATGA
Source organism: Callitettix versicolor (assembly GCA_022606455.1). Lineage (NCBI taxonomy): Eukaryota > Metazoa > Arthropoda > Insecta > Hemiptera > Cercopidae > Callitettix > Callitettix versicolor. Next base: position 2,115,267 of record CM040189.1, on the reverse strand, counting down.
AGATATTAATATTTATTAAATATATTGCTTTAATTTTAAAATAAAAATGAACTTACAATACACTGCTTTCCTTAAATGTTTTAAAATATTGTTCATGTTTTAGAAAGAAGGTCTCAATAGAAAATATAAAGTAATTATGATACCAAATTTCTATAGAAACTCAAATTAAAAATTTTCAATTGTTAAAAGTCATTGTATAACGAAGTATTGTTAGTTTGTATATATTCACGGTCCATAGAACTATTATATTGTTACAAATTATTGTTTAATTTGAATCCGTTTTTAATACTTTTGTTCTTTACGGAGTCTGAGCCGAAGGGTCAGCTGATGGGTTTAACAACACACCTGACTTCGCTACATCATTCACGTCTCTGCAGATACACTACAGTTCACAGTGTCCCAGGGCTACAACTCTTTTGAGGCTATAAGATTACACATCACATTACCTGATAATTTATTTGTACAACATGCGTATCCAGTAAGAGTGTCAATAGATGAAACTCTCAAACATCTTGTCAGACGTTGATGATGATTCATTAGAAGGCCTATAGTCAATCGTCAGAAGACAGACACACACTCACAACGACAACAATCCATTCACTGGAGTAAATTATTTGAAGGAAAATTTTTGAAAAACAATTGACAATTGACGAAAAAAAATCATTGTTGACGAAAAAAATTGTTTTTTTTATTGCCGAATTAGTAGAATATGTGGAACGACTATTCAATTTTATATGACATACATTTTAAGTCTTACAAAAAATTGAACTCTTAAATTTTACATCGTTTTTTTAGAAAAAACGTTAATAACCTGCGTCGTAAAAAACATCATAATAAATAAATAAAAAAACATCGTAATAAATAAATAAAAAAACATCGTAATAAATAAATAAAAAAACATCGTAATAAATAAATAAAAAACATCGTAATAAATAAATAAAAAAACATCGTAATAAATAAATAAAAAAACATCGTAATAAATAAATAAAAAAACATCGTAATAAATAAATAAAAAAACATCGTAAAATCTGCGTCAGTTAATAATTTAAAATTTCAAAATCAGTTAAAATTACGAAAATAATTTTATGTTTGTCAAAGTTCCTTTTGTTATTTACAATGTAATTTTAAAGTTCTAAGTGATATCTTAAGTAGATTTCAATGGTGATTGTGATGATGAACTCATTGTCACTGTCAGTGCTTCAAACTCCATTCTGGAAATCTTATCTGAGCCTTTGTTTTATTTCGTTTCATAAACTAATTTGAGTTTATATTTATAAATCCTTCAGCAATTTATTTGATCCAAAATTTATCGAAATCTGCAAAACAATTTTTATAAATTACATCGATTTTCCTGTTTATGTCCGTTTGACTGTATGCATCCCTGGATAAACTAATGGTTTGATTTTTATGAAATTTTGCACGTCGTGTAGGCCTGGTTTGTCCATATTTTTGAAACTTAATTAATTTTAGAAAAAAACATGTTTTGCCTGATGTTTAACTGATAAAAAACGGTGTTGCTTTAAAATCGACACAAACCATTTTTATTTCAAGCAAATTTGGTTTATAAGTATCGCTTCAACGGCTAAAACCAAAGACATATAATTTAACTCTAATGATAAACTAATAAGTCGACATAAATTGGTCTTATTTAGATTTTGTTCATTTAAATGATTAATATGAAAACATAGTATAGCAAATTTAAGATGAAAGAACTTACGGTAAGGAAGTAAATAAAATAAATAAATAAATAGGTTAGGTTAGGTTAGGTTAGGTTAGGTTAGGTTAGGTTAGGTTAGGTAAACTTCTACTGCTTATACCATAGATGAACTAATCCAATCATAAACTTATTTTTTGGAGTTTTTTTGTCTTAACCACATCTTTTTGAGAAATATGAAAAAGTGTGTATAATGTTTCTTGTACGTTAATTTGATTAATTAGCAGCTGATTTTCGTTATGATAGTTTGAAGGTTATGTTTCATATTATTCAATAAATAATTTAAGTACAAAAACTGAAACTCGATAGTTTAGTACTTTAGTAAACTAAGGAGGCACAAACACGGCTTTTATAAAAAAAAACCTAATTAAAAAATTAGTAATCAAAAACAACTAAAATTAAATATAAGTTCCTGATTTGTTTTTTGTTTTAATATTATTAGGAACGTTTATTGTTATTTCGTATAGATATACAATATATACCTAAATATACAATATTGGTTTATTCTAAAATGTTTAATTTACAATTGTATATACAAACATATACTGCCAAATGCAATACATAACCCTCCTTTTGCTTGGCATTATTAGACTAAAAATAATGCAAACTACCATTATTATAGCAACTGGAATGTTTTTATGACACGATAATCAACGAAAATCGTTGTTAGAAATGTAGATTTATTTATGGAAATTTACGAAACTAGTTTTCTTCACTTAAATAACATTATAAAACGAAACCAGGTAAGGAAATTGTGTTAAGTTTATTTTCAATGTTTGTTTAAGTTGCCAGTTTGTTCGCCGAACCGTGTAGGTTTGAGGATGTTGTGGTGGGAGGTAAGGGTTGAACCCCGAGGGAGTGTGACCTCCTCACCCCCTGTGTAACAGTCAAACAACACCACATCCGTATGTTATAGGTCACTCTCGCAGCTCCGACATAAATTACGTTTTCCTATTTCGTTTTAGTTACACAAACTTGGACGCCGAAATGTCTGCAGGGGTTTATGTTGTCAGCCCTTCGATGTGGCCAGAAAACTTTGGGGATGCATTCAAGGTGACCTTTAAGCCTTGTATAACTAAAGGGTTTGTATTTGTACTGGATCCTTGAAGTAAGTCGTGTTCCCCGCAAGTAAGCTTATTTTCTGCGGGGAAATACAATCATGTTTTTCAGTGGCATATAAAGAAGATACAATATAAAGAAGATACAATATAAAGAAGATACTCGTTTCCGCGTTCTTTTAAAAAATATTTATATACAGTGTTTCTGAAATACTGATCATGAGGACATGCTGGCGTTAATTCACGAGGACGGAAACAATATTTTAACAGCCGTACGCCATTTTGTTTTATATTTTTGAACGGCTTAATGTAGGGTAGGACTCTAAAAACATGTTATAAGTCACGTAGGCAAAACATAAAAAATATCAATTGTTGCAGGAATTTAACGGTAAAGGCAGTTTAAATTTTAAGAAATTTTTCAGCTGATCGGTTGAACACTACCTCACTATTCGCCGTTATTGGTTAAGCAAATTTAGATCCTGTGGAAGGCAGTTCATGTAAAAACGTACAGCAGGTTCCGCAGAGAGAAGAGTCATTACAGTTTTTGAACAGTTAACCTACGTCGCTTCACGACCACGAACTGTTTTAGTTATAAGTTGAGCTACACTTACACTTACAGTACTTACATCATTACACTTACAGTACTTACATCATTACACTTACACAAGCTGCCTCCGTGGCCTAGTGGATAGCGTACTAAGTCTTGGCATTTTCATACGCTATAAATCATCCCATCGTCTGCATTAGCCCAAGTGTGCACAATAGTCGGACGTTAAAAAAAAAAATCATTGCACTTACAGTACTTACTTTATTACACTTACAGTACTTACATCACTACACTTACTCTTACAATACTTACATAATTACACTTACAGTACTTGCATCATTACACTTACACTTACAGTACTTGCATCATTACACTTACAGTACTTAACATTATTACACTTAACAGTACTTACGTCATTACACTCACACTTACAGTACTTGCATCATTACACTTACACTTACAGTACTTACATAATTACACTTACACTTACAGCACTTACATCATTACACTTACAGTACTTAACATTATTACACTTACAGTACTTTGAAGGTCGCAGTTACATAACCGAACAAGTTGATTCATCTAATAATTGTTACTGTTGGAATCGTCGTTTTTTATATTAATTAATGATATATATAATTAATGTATATATAATGTATGTATATATAATTAATTATATATATATATATATAGATAGATAGATAGATAGATAGATAGATAGATAGATAGATAGATAGATATGAAGGATTTTTATATATAAATATTTAGTCCTGCTGTAACGGATTATAAGAGATTATTATGTTTAAAAACCGTAACCTAGGTAACTAGAAATAATAAGTTTGGAGGCGTGGTCAGCGTGGAGGGGAAGCGGAGGCAGCTTCAATCCGAAATGAACAGAATCGAAGCTACGCAGAACAGAGCCCAGCGAGGCCACTCCTTTACACTTTCAGTGGCAGCACTTACATACGTTAGGTTGTGTGTGAATGCGCAGTTCACTCAGCGCAACTCTGCTCCAGATGTGGTGGCCACTCGGCCTAAGTCTTATCACGTGATCCTAGGTTCCTAGACATAAGAATTGTAAGTTTGTCTTTTAAGTTATGCACTTAAGAACGAGAGTGTTTTGCTTCTTATGCACCGAAACGATAACGAATATCCAAGTAAACAATAAGAACAACATGAATATTTATCATTAAGTAACAAATCCCACTTACTTCAATTGAAGGTGATAAAACAATCGAAGGAAAGGTTTCACTATAAAATAGTTTTTATTTAGAGAAGTGGTTTCGGAGTTGGGACTGGGATTGGTTAATGTACGGGTCAGTGAGTGGAGTCCAAGTGTTTGCCGCGAGGTCTCTGGAGTATCGTAATATCTCCACGTCTCTAGAACACTTCGATCGTACAGACAAGTGAAAACACTCGCAATCAGATGTACTCATCTTTTGTATTTCAGAATAAATATAATATTCTGAAGCAGCAGCTTCCGGAAGTTAATTTACAAACTTTGGCAGATCTTTAATAGAATCAGTGCTCGCATCCAGTGACAGAACAATGACGCTGATGTATGCGAACTTTAACGCTGATTACTGTTTATGTAATCATATTTTTTAAAATATTAAAGAATATTTTCTTGAAATGGTTGCATTTATAAGCTGATGAATGAATAATTCTACGTAACAAGCTTTGAGAAATAAACCTCAACTAAGATTTAGTTTAAAATTATAATTAAATTATATTATACAGCATATAAAATTCTAATTTTACTATCTACATGTGCGATTTTTATTGTTTTTTTTTGGGCGAAGCCCCCTCTATCCCCGACTTAATGCATTCCATTATATGCTACTCTTCCCACAGTTTTAAGCCGATCTCAATGAAATTTGAAATATATATTCTTCTAGGTTTCAGGGGTGCATACTTCGAATTTTGTCAAAAAATTTTGAAAAAAACCGAGTTATTGATGAAAAAGCCTCCCATTTGTTTTGTGTGTGTAAGACAGAGACAGTAACTGTTTGCTAGACGAAGATAACGTCCATCGCCGCTGCGGTATACGTCACTACTTACGTACGCGAGCAAACTCATCAAAATTACTTGAAACAATGAGTCAGGTAGGAGGGGTTCGGGCTCAGGTTTAGGTTTGGCGAAGTAATAAGTCAGTAGTTTTTCGGTTGCGGGTCGTGAACATGCCACGTCCAAGAGGCAGAGGTAGAACTTCAATCGGTCGCTTGACGATAGATCAGCGAAACTATCGAAATCGATTCGCAAATATAAACAATGATGATAATCAACCTGGGAGACAGATTTTGTCTCATTCAGCTTTATTCGCCATTTTTTAGTCCAGTCACAAATTCCACTGACAGCTGTCTGCAGCCTTCGAGTAGATTCGAACGTATTATAAGTCCGCTGATTCTCTAATATTAACCCCGGTAACACTTCAGGGGAACCAATGGTTTTACGTTTCTTCCCCTTTCCTAATTAAAATTAAAAAATTAATTACTTTATGCAAAGAAACTATCGAGCTTTAGATTTTAAGCTCTTTAAATGAAATGTTACTGAAATTTAGTCGAAATAATAATGTTTTGTTCGCTTGACAGTTACACTCGCCAATTCAACTAATCCTTGCTGCCCTCAAACAAAGATTTTTCCAGATCGCTTGCTACACTTGTAGTTCAATAATAAAATCAACTGATTTAAAATTTTGTATTTCTGTTTTCAACACGCATTCGTGTTTGGCATATTAAATATTAATCTTAATAAAAATAAAGGAATTTAATATTTGTTTAAAGGCACTTAGCCGCATCTACGACACGAAAACCTCGAAATAAGTTGTCAATAAAAAAAAATCGGTGAAGAAATTATTAGAAAGCTATTACAACAACAATATTCGTTTATTAGCGCTATCGGTAAAGCCTCCCTAACGTATAAACGGTGAGTTATTAGGAAGACGGTGAGCTACAATTGACACTTTTTTGCACCAGAACAAACTATAGAAAAAGTAACTATCACAAAACATTTTTATTTCAGTGAAAGGAGTTGAACCAAAAATACATTTTCACGAAATGTGTAGTTAATACATAAAACCTAATATCCATTAATGAAACTATGATTCAATAAATGGTACAGAAACATTAAGAAAATTTTCTCACAATTTAATTATTTATTTCCTAAAAGATAATTTATTTATTCATTTAATTCTTTTTAAAAAATGGAATTATCCAGCTGTCGTTAAAATCAGAATAATTTTAAAAAAATGGGTTATCTGATTTTGACCAAATATGAAGATTCATAACGCAAGTCAGTATACCAAATTTGAAATAAAATAAATTTACAATTAGAGGGTAAATCGAAAATTCAAAGCAGGCAGCGGTCAGGTTTACTTTTTCTTCTTTTCAATTTTGCCCCTAAATCGTAAATTTATTGTATTTCTTATTTCAAACATTGGCTTGTGTTACAAAATCTTACATGACAAATAATTGGAGAAAAAATTATACTGGACCACAATAACTACTTTTGAGTTTTTTCGGAAATGTATTTATTTCCTGTTTTCCGAAAATAGAAGTTTTTAGCTCCTATTTATTGAATAATTATACTAACCTGAAATGTTATTTAAAACAATTGTATGCCGACAGTTCGTGCGAATGTTAATAGACATGGCTAAAGGAACCAGGTACAGCACAAAGTCACCGTGTAACTTTGGTCGGTTTAAGAGGATTACCTTACAAAGTCAGGCCGGCTGGCTTTATTAGATTAAACTGAATTCCTTGAGCTTAATCTTTGAGTCAAATGTAACCAATTACCCAAAGGCAAGTCTAGCATTCCGCCTTTACAGATGCAGTGGCTTGGCTTACTCTCGCAAAGCACTCGACATTACTTCCTAAACACATTTTGACTCGCTCAGGAATCTATTTTGTAAGTACAAGAAGGAGTATAATACGTCATAACATTATATTTGTTGATAATTATCCATTATTTTATAAAATATTAACGAACGTTTAAAAACAGCGATTTTAAAAATTTCTGTACATTAAACGTTTTTGGTGACCTATTGGTATATAAATTTTGCCTTACAAGCGGAAGTTGCTGAGAGATCGGAAGGCCATCTTCAGGCTTCCACTTAGTACTGTAGAATAAGACAATCTGATAAGCTATAATCGTGGCTGTGAATGCTTGAATTAGCGCCATTTCAAGGCGCTAACTACATGTCCCCCAACAAACTGTTGGCTAAAACGCTTGGCTCTAAGTTTGCGATAATTAATGTTTAACTATTCTAACTTGCTTTTTAATTATTTAACAATAAGAAATAAATTTATAATTTAGACGATAACTTACACATTTTGCCATAAACGTTTTTCGTTTATATGTATATTCATACATTCTTTTGAACAAAAATCCGTTAAAAATATGGTGTTGTTAAGATAATGTTTTAAAACAGTGCTCATAGACATCAGACCTAAAGGTTCTGAGCTGCTATAACGTGATTGTTTCACCCATGAGTTTAGAAATAACAATTTAACATTTATTTGTTTACAGTGAAAAATCAGTTTTGTTACTGCAGAATGTACTATGTTGTTTAATTACTGTTGCTTTAATTACGATAATACAAAAATATATGTAAAGGCGTCCATGATTCACTTTCATATTTACGGTGTAATTTGATCTTACTTGTTTCAAACTTGGAACAAAAATCGGTGTCAGTTTTTGGACTAGCTTGAACTAATTTGTATGCTAAAAAATTCCAATTTTATATAATTAAAAATTATAATTTTTTTATTTTTACTTTTTGAAAATATGATTTGAACCGTGGCGATGAGCGTTAAATTATACGTAAATTTAAAGTATTCAAATTCTATTGACAATATAAACAATAACTAATCGATTGTGATGGATTATTTTCATATTTCAGTGTAATTGGAAAATTTAAAATGGAATCGAATATTTCATTTCTTGAATTTGGAAAATCAATTTAGGATAGAAAATATATAGCCTTGGACTATATCGTAAATAATCCTTCGCATTATGTCCTTCGAGACCAGTACGAAGATAAAGGTATCTTGAGTAAGAAAAATGGCTCAGAAGCAGCCATAAACAAAAAGTGGAATGCAATTACCGAACTAGGAAAAACATTAATGATTAAACACTTTAAAACTGAAGTAATAGGAAAATTTCTAACGAAAAACGTAACTGTATCTATTTCAGGAAAATATGTAGTTACCAACAGATACAATAAATAAATTTTCCCTCTATAACGTAAGGGTTCTTGTTATATTTACAGACTTTAAAAAGAATTTGGTTTTGCTATTTGAAAGGAAATATTTTGTTGAGTTGTTTTGAATAGGAGCAAAATGTAAAGAAACGATTATAGACAACACCTACTTCAAAGTGAAGGCGGCGTTACTGAGAGGAGAGAAGAACGATCCCGTGTCAGCAATAAAGTGCCTCAATAACATTAATGTCTTTGTAGTCTATCCACAGCTCAAGTGTATAGGCCTAGTTGTTAAAAATCTGTTTACATCTACCGCGAGTTGTTAACAATCACACTTTGATGCGGTGAAGTGTTTTGCTTACAAAAACAGTTTAGCGGTGATTTTGAAATAGTCTATTTCGAAGAGCAGTTATTTTTTTCTGTAAACACATATTAAAGCACACCTTGTTACTTTTTCATGGCGAAAGTTGTGATTTCGTAAGACGCTGGTCGTGTGATACACTGGAATACGTACAGCACAGATAAACTGTTTTGGTAATCACGGTGTTCATCTCCGATCGTGTGATATACTGGAATACGTACAGCACAGATAAACTGTTTTGGTAATCACGGTGTTCATCTCCGATCGTGTGATATACTGGAATACGTACAGCACAGATAAACTGTTTTTGTAATCACGGTGTTCATCTCCGATCGTGTGATATACTGGAATACGTACAGCACAGATAAACTGTTTTGGTAAACACGGTGTTCATGTCCGATCGTGTGATATACTGGAATACGTACAGCACAGATAAACTGTTTTGGTAATCACGGTGTTCATCTACGATCGTGTGATACACTGGAATACGTACAGCACAGATAAAATGTTTTGGTAAACACGGTGTTCATGTCCGATCGTGTGATACACTGGAATACGTACAGCACAGATAAAATGTTTTGGTAAACACGGTGTTCATGTCCGATCGTGTAATATACTGGAATACGTACAGCACAGATAAACTGTTTTGGTAATCACGGTGTTCATCTCCGATCGTGTGATATACTGGAATACGTACAGCACAGATAAAATGTTTTGATAATCACGGTGTTCATCTCCGATCGTGTGATATACTGGAATACGTACAGCACAGATAAACTGTTTTTGTAATCACGGTGTTCATCTCCGATCGTGTGATATACTGGAATACGTACAGCACAGATAAAATGTTTTGGTAAACACGGTGTTCATCTACGATCGTGTGATATACTGGAATACGTACAGCACAGATAAACTGTTTTTGTAATCACGGTGTTCATCTACGATCGTGTGATATACTGGAATACGTACAGCACAGATAAACTGTTTTTGTAATCACGGTGTTCATCTACGATCGTGTGATATACTGGAATACGTACAGCACAGATAAACTGTTTTTGTAATCACGGTGTTCATCTCCGATCGTGTGATATACTGGAATACGTACAGCACAGATAAAATGTTTTTGTAATCACGGTGTTCATCTCCGATCGTGTGATATACTGGAATACGTACAGCACAGATAAAATGTTTTGGTAAACACGGTGTTCATCTACGATCGTGTGATATACTGGAATACGTACAGCACAGATAAACTGTTTTTGTAATCACGGTGTTCATCTACGATCGTGTGATATACTGGAATACGTACAGCACAGATAAACTGTTTTGGTAATCACGGTGTTCATCTCCGATCGTGTGATACACTGGAATACGTACAGCACAGATAAAATGTTTTGGTAAACACGGTGTTCATCTCCGATCGTGTGATACACTGGAATACGTACAGCACAGATAAAATGTTTTTGTAATCACGGTGTTCATCTCCGATCGTGTGATATACTGGAATACGTACAGCACAGATAAAATGTTTTGGTAAACACGGTGTTCATCTCCGATCGTGTGATATACACTGGAATACGTACAGCACAGATAAAATGTTTTGGTAAACACGGTGTTCATCTCCGATCGTGTGATACACTGGAATACGTACAGCACAGATAAACTGTTTTGGTAATCACGGTGTTCATCTTCATACTTCAATGTATTTTAAAAATTGAGAATGATAAAATATGCAGATTTAATGATAAGTATGACGATTAAACCAGACTTTCTATAGAGTAAAGTGTTTGCTACTATTAACATCCTGGCTTTCGTGAATCACTTCATATATTCAATTTTCAATCATCCGGCTTCATGACCCACTTAGCAACCCACCCTTACGAAAATCTTTGCGTTATAAGTTTGCCTACATTTTCCAAGTTTAGCAAGAAAACAAATTACATCGAAGGGTGCGACACGAAAGGAAAGTCGTATTTCACAACTTTACCTAAGTAAATTTGGTCGTAGCCTAAGTGTAAGTTTGCCGGTGTAAAACTCAGTATTTTACTACAATAACACGTAGCTGGGATGTGTGGCGTTTGAAAAGTGGCTGGCAATATTTATGGCTGACCTAAGGAACAATACAGGGCTCAGCTTTGGCAACCTACCAACACTCATTCCTATAAGTCAACTGGAATGAGAATTTTAAATTTGGTCTTCAGCCGATTTGGAAATGTTATCTTTAGTTTGCGTTTTATTTATGAGAATTATTACGCAAACTAATGGCATCCCTGTCCGGTTCGCGGGACAACCTTACTTAGTACTTCGACCCCATCAAACTGCTCAACACGCTAGAAGCTTTTTGTGACATCAATCTTCGTTTAGTTACTATTATTTCTTTTCTGTGCAACATGAGATTTGTCTTACAATTTGTTTTCTCCTTACGAAGCATAATTTGTTTAGTAAACTGTGTAAAATTGACTTTGACCTATCTTTGATAAATCTTTGAAAATTGTCTTTTACTTGTGATACATCTTTTAAAAATTGAAATTAACTTTCTTCTGATAAATCTTTAAGAAATTGACTTTGACTTACTTCTGATAAATCTTTAAAAAATTGACTTTGACTTACTTCTGATAAATCTTTAAGAAATTGAAATTGACTTTGACTTACTTCTGATAAATCTTTAAAAACTGTCTTTCACTTACTTCTGATAAATCTTTAAAAAAGTGACTTACTTACTTCTGACAAATCTTTAAGAAATTGACTTTTACTTACTTCTGATAAATCTTTAAAGACTGTCTTTCACTTACTTCTGATAAATCTTTAAGAATTTGACTTTGACTTACTTCTGATAAATCTTTAAAAACTGTCTTTCACTTACTTCTGATAAATCTTTAAGAAATTGACTTTTACTTACTTCTGATAAATCTTTAAAAAAGTGACTTTCTTCTGATAAATCTTTAAGAATTTGACTTTGACTTACTTCTGATAAATCTTTAAAAACTGTCTTTCACTTACTTCTGATAAATCTTTAAGAAATTGACTTTTACTTACTTCTGATAAATCTTTAAAAAAGTGACTTTCTTCTGATAAATCTTTAAGAAATTGACTTTGACTTACTTCTGATAAATCTTTAAAAACTGTCTTTCACTTACTTCTGATAAATCTTTAAGAAATTGACTTTTACTTACTTCTGATAAATCTTTAAAAACTGTCTTTCACTTACTTCTGATAAATCTTTAAGAAATTGACTTTTACTTACTTCTGATAAATCTTTAAAAAAGTGACTTACTTACTTCTGACAAATCTTTAAGAAATTGACTTTTACTTCCTTCTGATAAATCTTTAAGAAATTGACTTTTACTTCCTTCTGATAAATCTTTAAAAAAGTGACTTACTTACTTCTGACAAATCTTTAAGAAATTGACTTTTACTTCCTTCTGATAAATCTTTAAGAAATTGACTTTTACTTCCTTCTGATAAATCTTTAAAAAAGTGACTTACTTACTTCTGACAAATCTTTAAGAAATTGACTTTTACTTACTTCTGACAAATCTTTAAGAAATTGACTTTTACTTCCTTCTGATAAATCTTTAAGAAATTGACTTTTACTTACTTCTGATAAATCTTTAAAAAAGTGACTTACTTACTTCTGACAAATCTTTAAGAAATTGACTTTTACTTCCTTCTGATAAATCTTTAAGAAATTGACTTTTACTTCCTTCTGATAAATCTTTAAGAAATTGACTTTTACTTACTTCTGATAAATCTTTAAGAAATTGACTTTTACTTACTTCTGATAAATCTTTAAAAAGTGACTTACTTACTTCTGACAAATCTTTAAGAAATTGACTTTTACTTCCTTCTGATAAATCTTTAAGAAATTGACTTTTACTTCCTTCTGATAAATCTTTAAGAAATTGACTTTTACTTACTTCTGATAAATCTTTAAAAAGTGACTTACTTACTTCTGACAAATCTTTAAGAAATTGACTTTTACTTCCTTCTGATAAATCTTTAAGAAATTGACTTTTACTTCCTTCTGATAAATCTTTAAGAAATTGACTTTTACTTACTTCTGATAAATCTTTAAGAAATTGACTTTTACTTACTTCTGATAAATCTTTAAAAAAGTGACTTACTTACTTCTGACAAATCTTTAAGAAATTGACTTTTACTTCCTTCTGATAAATCTTTAAGAAATTGACTTTTACTTCCTTCTGATAAATCTTTAAGAAATTGACTTTTACTTACTTCTGATAAATCTTTAAAAAAGTGACTTACTTACTTCTGACAAATCTTTAAGAAATTGACTTTTACTTCCTTCTGATAAATCTTTAAGAAATTGACTTTTACTTCCTTCTGATAAATCTTTAAGAAATTGACTTTTACTTACTTCTGATAAATCTTTAAAAAGTGACTTACTTACTTCTGACAAATCTTTAAGAAATTGACTTTTACTTCCTTCTGATAAATCTTTAAGAAATTGACTTTTACTTCCTTCTGATAAATCTTTAAGAAATTGACTTTTACTTACTTCTGATAAATCTTTAAGAAATTGACTTTTACTTACTTCTGATAAACTGATAAAGATAATTACATAATTAGCTTTCTTTCTGATTTGATGGAACAAATTTCCAACAATACGTTCATTTTTCATCTCAAGCACTTTAAAAAAAATGTAATTTGACTATCATAATCAGCAGTAAAATCAGCAAATATTAGCACTTCAGATATTTTTATTCAGTTAAAAATATAAAAGTGAATTTGGACAACATTAAGTGGTTGAAGCAAATCATATTAGTACTTTCAGTGCAAACCTTATCAAAGATTATGACCGCTAATTTTATACAGTTGAAAAGAATTACTACGAATAATAACAACCTGTTTATGTTTACTAAAATTTATTTTTCCCCTTGTCACGTTTGAATCAAATCGGCTGATCTGTATTAACCGTAGAATTAAAAAACATTAGAATTAGAAAAAACATGGAATTTAAAAGCGCTAAAACGTGATCTAAAAGTCAGGATCGGTGCACATTTCAAGGTTCCCTTTCTTCGTCTTATAATAATGCTCATTTTTCAATATGAATCTGTTATAAAAACAAAAAAGAATTTAGTAGTAGTGTGTACCACTTATATGTTTAGCAATTTTTTGACTGAAATATTTTAAATTTTAGAGAAAGAGATTCTAAGAAAAATCTATTTTGCCTGTTAGTCTCATATTTCTCCTGCATTGTTTTCTCTTCTTTATCCGCCATTTTATATCCATTCTTCAAAAATCGTTTTAAACATAATTTATTAATATTCTGTTACAATTTCTCCTCCACTAAACAAATAAAACCAAAATATTCATATATAACTAATAAAAAATGAACCTAAATGATATAAAATTCTTAAGTTTATTTTTTTACATTTTATTTAAATGATCACAGTGGCCATAATAATCAGAGTGTGTGTTAAAAAAATAGCATTTTTTTGTTAAACTGCCAATGAAAGTATAAATATGAATCCTAACAAGTGAGAGATATTTTCCACAAATTTTAAAGTAATATATTTACATTATTACAGCTTTATGAAAATGGCTAAATCAGAATTTAAAATAAGTAGATGATAAAAATATATCATGGTGTATTACGATTTAAAATTGCCGTAATGTTGAAAAGGTTAAATTGATTTTTTTAAATAACCAACTAGTCAGTTTAATATTTACAAAATTATAAACTACTTTCAAAACTTATTGTGTTACCACTATAGGCTCATCTCTATCATTAATAACAAAAGGCTAATAATTCGCATAACATTTTAACTAATCCATTAGCCATCCTTCAAACGTCGTATTATCACGAAATTTGTATTACCTTTTCATAAATATTTTATTTTAATACATCGTAACAGAAAATTATATTGATGAAAAGCGGATGTAATTTTGTTAACGTCGTATCAACAAGCTGGTGTTGTTGGATTTCCCGGGAGAAAACCGGAAAAGAAAATTAATTTCCCAGCGAGGAAAGCAGCGTAGGCATTGATACTTAATACGAAAAATGTGGAATTTACTTTGTAAAGCCTTTTCTTATTCAATAACTTCAGTTATCTTGTTTGTATTTATGTGTGTGTTGAATTTTCTTACGTACGTGATAGAAATCAAGCCATGCACCTTTCGGTTAGAACGTGAATGAGTTGCGGTATTTATTTCAGACAACTGACTTATTTTTTTACTTTGTGGTATATCAGGAAGGTATCATGATAGTTAAAACTTATATTGAAATTTTCATATATATATATATATATATATATATATATATATATATATATATATATATATATATATGTGTGTGTGTGTGTGTGTGTGTGTGTGTGTGTGTGTGTGTGTGTGTGTGTGTGTGTGTGTGTGTGTGTGTGTGTGTGTGTGTGTGTGTGTGTGTGTGTGTGTGTGTGTGTGTGTGTGTGTGTGTGTGTGTGTGTGTGTGTGTGTGTGTGTGTGTGTGTGTTTGTGTTTGTGTGTGCGTGTGCGCGCGCGCGCGTGTGTGTGTGTGTGTGAGAGAGAGAGAGAGACAAACTACATGGAATATATGTCAAATGGATATATATCCAAGTAAATAAAAAAATTGTCTAATTTAGACGTATGTCCGAATGTGTGTCTATCTATCTGTGTGTCTGCATAGTACTAAAGACTAAACTAATAGAATAATGGCAAACTTTATTGACACTGTGGCATGTAACTCGTGTTTAACCATATCTCGAAACCACTCTTTAATATAAGAAGATGTGTTTTTGCAGGTCTATTTGGACAAAAATCTGTTAAAAGTCGAGTTTTCTTAAACACGGCTCTAACTTCGCGCATGAATACCCTAATAAAACGAGAGTTCGGTGTTCGATATGTCAGACACCCAGACACCGGTCAGTCTGCTAAGTCTCCGAACCTGTTCACCTCAAGCTCGCAATTTCAAGACTGCCTTAATTTTTTTTTATAATTTCTTCGTTAACAACCCAGGCCCATTAAGTTAACTGAAAATAACTTATATAGACTATATATAGTGACTTACATAAAAACGGTTTCCATCTGTTCGTCACGATTACTTCCAGAAGAAGCATTGTTCCGACGTTTCGCCAAAATCGTATCTGCGTTTTCGAGGTTATTCGCACTCCAAGTCTGAAGTCGAACTGAAGCTTGAATTTACTGACCATTTTTTAAATATTAATTACTATAAAATTTATGTATTAATAAGTATGATAATAAATACTAAAATTAAAATAACACAATTATATTATATAACCGACCATCTTACAAAAAATCTTTTTACCTTTTAAGGTTTAGTATACGAGGTGTGTTCAGAAAGTAACGAGAATTTTAATTTTTTGAACAAAATATTTATTTATTCTTCTACATTGATGTTGTCGCCTTCAAAATAGTTCCCATTGGAGATTATGCACTTGTGTGGCCAGCTCTTCTTCCAATCCTCGAAACACTTCTCAAACTCGATATTTGAGATAGCCTTTAGTTCTTTCAGTGATGAGCATTTAATGTCATCTACGGCTCTAAAACCGGCCCTTTAAGGTTCTCTTTATTTTTGGAAATAGGAAAACGTCACACGGAGCCATGTTTGGCGGATATGGAGGCTGGGGCATCGTTACAGTACTGTTTTTGGCCAAAAATTCACGAACAAGCGATGAAGTGTGAGCTGGTGCATTATTGTGGTGCAAAAGCCATGAATTGTTTTTCCACAGATCCGGGCCTTTTTTTCGGATTCCTTCACGCAAACGGCGTTGAACTTGTAGGTAGTACTACTTCTTATTGACCGTTTCACCTGGTGGCAGGAATTCATGATGCCATTAATATCGAAGAACACAGTGAGCATAACCTTCACGTTCGACCGCACTTGTCGAGCCTTTTTCGGTCTTGGCGAGCCAGAATACCTCCACTGGGATGATTGAGCCTTAGTTTCGACGTCATATCCGTAAACCCATGCTTCGTCACCTGTCATAATACGTTTCAGTAATTCTGCATCGTCGTTGACTTCATTTAGTGACTCCTGAGCAACTTTCATTTGCCGCTGTTTTTGTTCAAAATTAAACAATTTTTGAACGAATTTTGCTGCCACACGTTTCATACACAAAACATTGGAAACAATGTCATGACATGATCCAATCGATATGCCAACATCATCAGCGACCTCTCTAATTGTGATTGGGCGATTTTTCGTAACCATTTCTTTCACGTTTTCCACGTTTTCATCGGTCGTTGATGTGCTGGGGGCGTCCAGGGCGTTCGTCATCTTCAACGTCTTCACGGCCTTCTTGGAAATGCTTATACCACTCGTAAACTCTTGCTTTACCTATAGCAGACTCGCCATAGGCCTTTGTTAACATTTCACACAATTTGTTACACTTTATTCCATTTTTTACGCAAAATTTGATACAAATTCTTTGATCAATTTCTTTTAACAAACGAAAATCGCCGAGCTCATAAAAAGACGTCTAACCTTAGTGGCTGTCACAGACAAAGTCAACAATGAAAACAGCTGAAAGTTTTATCATACTTTAAGGGCATATATACCAACATAATAAAAATAATGTTTGACAATCGGACTCTCCAAGCCCGCGAAATTTTAAAATTCTCCTTACTTTCTGAACACACCTCGTATCTTGAACACAGAAAAGTTCATTAATAGAATTGCAATTATTAACGAACATTGATTTACCATATCTTCAGACCAGGCACTATAATTAATAGAGAATTAACTGTTGGAATTTTGTACACATTGATATTTTATATTTGTGTATTATAAAATTTAGAATAGAATTAATTTTCTGTAATTATAAATTAGTTAAAATGAAAATAAGTTATGAAATTAATTTTTTTATAATTGTATATCAGTAATATATTTGGATAATTTTACATCAGTAGTATATTTGGATCAGTAGACATACAAATCAACAAGGAACACTGATTACTTATTTTTAAAATTTTTCGCTTGTCAGCCATTCCTTCAACGGATACATTTTCTTAAAACTTAATTAAGTGAAGTTAATGTTTTTCACCCTAATATTTTAAGAGACGTACAGACACAAACATTTTCCTAAATCACGTTCAGCCAATAGAATTACACAATTTGAAACAGTCCAATAAAGATAGAGAGCATTTTATTTGCTGTTCAGTAACAGCTGCTGCCTCCTTGTATACATTATAATTAGTCCCTCCCACTCCTTTCATTGTTGCTACTGACAAAGTTCAAATTACAAGGCCCCGTTGTAACAAAACCTCAGACATTATCCACGTCATCCCTCCCGCACAGAACATGAGTCCTTGTCAATCTCTATTGCTGATTATTTAAACGCAAGACAGTTTTAATGTAAATTTGTTGAATAATTTTTGAGGTAATATTTATTTAAGTGGAAACTACTAAAACAACTGAAATGGGCTGTGAACGTATATTACTGTTGAACAGACTTGTTTGGTTTAGCATTGTTCAAGCGTAACTTACAAAGCCTATTTCGCTAAGCACGGAAACAATGAACATCAGTCAGTCAGTGTGCTGTAATTGTTTCATCGTTCTGCTTAAGTTGGTACAATGTTTATTTTTACAATTTATATTTGCATTACGGCAAATTTACAGCTACGATGTGTAATATGATTACAGTAAAAATATTACTTAGCTTAATTCGGAAAAGAAAAATAGGTAATTAGTGATCAAAATAATTCGGACACTCAAACTTATTCTATTAATATTACTCGAAATATGTGTTTACTTTAAAAGCAATATTTAATATTTTATTTAATTTCGTAGTAAACTTATTAATGTACTCGTATCATGTCCGGCCTATTTTTATAACTCACTGTAAAATTATTACAGTAAAAAATATTTAAAATATTAAAATTTCAAAAAAGAAGGTAGTGTGCTATGCAGAAACCAGATAATTGATATCGCAATAAATGTCAAGCCATGTCAAGAATTAACAGTTCGATATTGTACTTATTAATTTTAGCTAATCATTTTAAAATTCAATAGTAGATAGCAAGTGCTAAGCAGAAATACTCTAACGCTTTTATATCGCCCACCACTGTAGATAGTTTGTGTACGTTACGTCATGAGAGAGAGAGAGAGAGAGAGAGAGAGAGAGAGAGAGAGAGAGAGAGAGAGAGAGAGAGAGAGAGAGAGAGGGAGAGAGAGAGGGGAGAGAGAGAGAGGGAGTGAGTGAGTGAGTGAGTGAGTGAGTGAGTGAGTGAGTGAGTGAGTGAGAGAGAGAGTGAGAGAGAGAGTGAGAGAGAGAGAGGGAGGGAGGGAGGGAGAGAAGTTGGCACAATTGCTACAGAGCTTCACAAAAGAGAATAAAGCTTTACAGAGAATAAAGCTTCACAAAAATTATTACAGTCCAGCCACTAAATATACGGTGTGTGTGTGTGTGTGTGTGTGTGTGTGTGTGTGTGTGTGTGTGTGTGTGTGTGTGTGTGTGTGTGTGTGTGTGTGTGTGTGTGTGTGTGTGTGTGTGTTATTACTCTATTAATAAAGGTTGACGTTTTTATTTACAAAACATGTAGCAGATATAAATACAATATTAGTGATAAAAATCACTTTTTGGTATTTCATTTTTAATTGCAATTCTTGAATCCAGTTGGGATGCCCCTTCCAAGTGGCATAACCTGTGCTTTACCGAATAAATTATTTTTTTTTGTTCAAATCGCAAACCTGGAGAACAGTAGCGGTACCAAAAGGCATTTAAGTTTTAAAAATACAGGTACAGTCAAACATAATCTGATTGCTGATTGCACTGATTATAAAACAAAATCACTCTTTTAAAACACAAGAAAGTTTGCCAAGTTGTATTTTGATCCTTTAATCATTTTAAGAACAAAGCATTAAGTAATATCAACAGAAAGCTTAATACATTCAGATTTATGCACTTATAAATCTATTATTTAAATTGTATACAATAACAAAATTTGTATAACGAAATAAATTCTTGTTTTGACTAAAAAAATTAAATAGTAAACTGTAACTAATTCCGTTTGAAAATAAACAAGTAAATTAACAGGTCAAAAACAAAACTTAAAAATTGGGTTTTATATATTTTATTAATATGCCTGCAGACATTTAATTGTAAGTTTTAGCATTGTTTTTGCTAATTTATTATGATATTTCTCACTTGGTTTATACTGACTTTCATTCACCCAAATAAAACTTACTTGATAAAGTGTTAGTTTTATCATTATAAAACGCTTAAGAAAATCTTTTATAAAAATATTAGGGTAACAATCCGTTGTTTATAGCTCACTCGGTTGTATTGTTGTATTGTCTCTTTATTTAGTGGAACTTGTTTTGTTAAAAATCAGTTAACTAGTTTTCCCGCAGGAAAATAGGAAAAGTTTAGTAATAACAAGTGATTCATGCTATCCGTAATACAAACAGGAGAGTTATCGTAGAACTTCCTTGTAAAAAGAAATTACCTGTAAATTATAGTGAGGAGTCTTGTATTCACGATATATTTGATTTGTAATTTTTGACAGTAGTTATGAACAGAAGACAGGCTATTATTGCCATGTCAAGTGTCAATGTTAACCTTAAAGATATTGTAGTACATTAACTTACTAGTTCTTTAGGAACTTGGAATTGGTAATTGAATACTTTCTAAACGTAAAAAATAATGTATCATTGTAAAATGTTTAAAGAAATTTGGAAATTTCATTTCTTTGTCTAATTGTTTTTTAAAATTTCTTATTTTTTAGTATGTCTTTTATATCTTTTGGTTTATTTTTGCACTACCATTTAATAATATATCCTTCAATATGTTCATTACGTACTCTATGGCATTTCTATTAAATCACAATAAATCTATAATTATTTAATTACAAATTTATTAAAATTGTTAGAATTTCAAGATATAATACGCCTTGCATGTGGGCGAGTAAGCTGGTTACTGAGTGTTTTCAAACGCTTGTTTTATCTCAATAGTTTAAATTTATTTTTCTTGTTTAAACGCTTGTTTGATCTCATCAGTTTAAGTTTATTTTTCTTGTTTAAACGCTTGTTTGAGCTCATCAGTATAAGCTTATTTTTCTTGTTTAAACGCTTGTTTGATCTCAACAGTTTAAGGTTATTTTTTTCTTGTTTAAACGCTTGTTTGGTCTCAACAGTTTAAGCTTATTTTTCTTGTTTAAACGCTTCTTTGATCTCAACAGTATAAGTTCTTGTTTAAACGCTTGTTTGATCTCAACAGTTTAAGTTTATTTTTCTTGTTTAAAAGCTTGTTTGATTTCAACAGTTTAAGTTTATTTTTCTTGTTTAAACGCTTGTTTGATTTCAACAGTATAAGTTCTTGTTTAAACGCTTGTTTGATCTCAACAGTTTAAGTTTATTTTTCTTGTTTAAACGCTTGTTTGATCTCAACAGTATAAGTTCTTGTTTAAACGCTTGTTTGATCTCAACAGTATAAGTTCTTGTTTAAACGCTTGTTTGATCTCAACAGTTTAAGTTTATTTTTCTTGTTTAAACGCTTGTTTGATCTCAACAGTATAAGTTCTTGTTTAAACGCTTGTTTGATCTCAACAGTATAAGTTTATTTTTCTTGTTTAAACGTTTGTTTGATCTCAACAGTTTAAGTTTATTTTTATTGTTTATGAACTTTAAGCATTTCTTATGTATTCTTTATTACGATCTGTATTAGTGAAAAATAGTTATCATTTTTTTATAACCTAATCTTTCTTATTAGTAATGTTGGAAAATACCATCATGACACAAAACAATTATGACTGATATTTTGTGAAGTATATTTTTGGAAACGCTTTAGGTTTTTTGCCTTTCACGGAAAATTATCTTTCAACAATGTCGGTGCCACCGTAAAGTAGTTTTTGTTGAACGATATTCTGATCCACGAGAATTTTATTCCCGGTTTCTTTTGTCATTTAAAGTTGGCCGCCTTCCATCTCGGAAGCTGCTAATATTCAGTATTGTACCTCGGGGCAACCGTAAATTGTAGCAAACACTTCTCTTGGTATTCCACCATTTATTTCTAAACCTTCAAACAACCATTTGTAATTTTAAAATAAACTCGGTCGTATCGCTGACTTAATGGAAGCGAATTTCAAATATTTTCTTTATTCACACTTTTTGAAAGTCCGATTTCAATAAAATCTGCAAAAACTTACATCTTAACATTTTAATCTCTTAAATTAAATTGAACATTTTGAACTAACACTCGTTAAAATGGCGAAATCCAATAGGCAGCAATTTAAAATGTTGATGTATTTTAACGCTGCGATGGCAAAAGAGATTTTTAAACTCTAACCTGCCGCCATTTTTAAGGTGTTGCAGTGTGACACGGATTTTGTAGTGTAACGAGTTTTTACAAGTTATTATTAAAACCGTTTTGTTGGCCAAGTTTAAATCAAACCATTGTAATATATATACATCTCAAAAAGTGATTTAGTAGTCAGGAATGATGTGTTTTACGACAAGGATCAGTGTCCTTAATCTCACTATAATGGCCTCCATAAATAGCTTATTTCATTTCACAATAATAATGTAAGGTACAAATTTCGAGGTGAGGTCAGCACGTGCTCCTAATTCGTGTGACAGCTCAAACCGAATGATAATCCAGGCACCGTTTGTTTTTATTCAGATTAAAATGTGAACAAACTTTATTAATCGATTTCAACATCACCTAAAGGGAAGATAACATAAAACAACCTGAAAATCGCAGTTTATGTTAGTAAAGTAATAACACCAGGACGATTTGTGTTCTGGTGAACCACCAAAATATTTTTTATGTAAAAAAACATAACTTCTAATATAAGCCATCTGGGCTATCAGAAACGATAATAAATTCCAGTAGTATTTATTTCTGCATTATAAAACATCAGAACTGCTTCGAATGGCTCACAAGAGGAGCTGTGATACCATGACGCTAATCCTAAAACGCTCCTCAGACTTTTGACAGTTGTCGGTTGGGAAAACGCGACTATTTCTTTTACTTTATCTGAATCGGTGCATATTCCATCATCGCTAATGATACGCCCCATATATCTCAATTTTATCTGACAAAAGTTACACTTTTCATTATTCAATTTACGACCTGCATTTCGTAATGGACAAAAAAACATTTCTTAAGTATGGAAGTGTTCTTCAAACGTGGCCGAAGGCAGTGTCAGGTCGTCTGTGTATGCACACGCACGCAATTATAGTTTCGGTCCAAGAATTTTGTCCAACAATTTTTGGGGTGTAATGAAATCGAAAAGGCATTACAATGAATGGAAATAATCGAAAGCCAGGCACCGTGAAGGCTGGACGACTTCCCGCTACTGTTAAACTTGCCAATTGTACAAATGAAATCGGCTTGTCTGAGTTTTTCTAAGATCGCATTTATTCTTGGAAGCCGATATGCATAAAGCCCAGAGGGAGGCCATATTTAGTAGCCGGAAGCCAATACAAAATCTATAACTTCCGGATGGTTTCAAAATCAGTACTACCGGAGAAGAACTCTTTGACTTATCAGTTATCCGATATGTGAGCATTTGAGTCACTTCATTATTAATCACTGCCTGCAATATCATGGTTTCGCGGTTTTTTAATTGTATCTTATGTTCCTTCATTGTGGTTAAACCCGAAGAGCGTTAATTCTTCGTGAAAAATGTTTTTAGGACGGTCCTTTGATCATCATACAGAAATACGACGGCATCAACAATTTGATCTCTATTCTGATTATTGTTTAGTCTATCTTCTTCCAAATAATCAACTTACATCAGTCCAAATAGTGTATCTTACGTTATAAGGGGTGCCTGTTTACTTTTACATTGTCTATGAGGGTTGTCCACGCCTAGTATTATATCACTCTCTAAATTTAGGAGTCTTAAAATCATTGAAACGGTCATCTGTTGTTATTGTAACAGTGTCTGCTCCCGAGATTGCTCAACCTGGGGTTACAGAGATCGATAAATTGAATCAATTCCTGTTCTCGATGGCAATTATAACACTTCCTTGGTTTTATCTAATTCTTTTAGAGCTGGCATCTTAACATGTCGCGATGTGTCGCTTTCGGGGTCATGTTTAATTTTTTTTTTTTTTATCTCTAACGTCCGACTATTGTGCACACTTGGGCTAATGCAGACGATGGATGATTTATAGCGTGTGAAAATGCCAAGCCTTACCGGGAATCGAACCCGGGTCCTCGGGGTGAAAGCCCAGTACGCTATCAACTAGGCCACCGAGGCGGCTAGTCATGTTTAATATTACTAGCAGCATTAAAAGGTAGGTTTTCAGTTATTGTTGAAATATCTTGATCAAGAGGAGTAAAATTCTTAGTTTTCTTTTAGAGTATCCTTTTCCTCCAAAGTTTAGCAAACTTTTTCCTTAATTTATCCATTATTCCTTCACTCTCCTAACCATATTTTTGCCTTTCAGTTTAACAAAAAGTTTTTGTCAATAATCTAATTCATGTTTTACGAAGATCATACTCATCGGAAGACTTAGATTACAATCAACGGTCGTTGTTGGGAGAGCTAAAGATGTCATGAGAGGATAACCTTTCTGCTCACTGGGTGTGATCGGAACTGTTGTTTTAGGAACAGTGCTCGTTGTCGTTTGTCTTTGTTTTTGTCCTTAACGACTTTGTCTTTGAATGGGGACCCAATTTAAACACTAAACAAGTCTTTTGCCTCCCAGAACTGGAGACAATTTCGAGTTGATGAACCACTTGCAACTCATGCTCAAATTGAATGAGAATCCAAATCCAGGGTCAGTTTGTGCTACACTTTGCCTTTATTTACAACGTCAGATGTAAATGTGAACCCAATTTCGCTAATAAATTTCATCACCGAAAATCGTCCAAAATAAATATAAACAAAATAAAATTATTGTTTAGAAACGTCCTGTTCAAATCAACTTAAACTGTTAAAAAACAAAATAATTATTAATAAAAACTATTTTATTATTTACATTAGCAAACTGAATTTATGTCAATAATACTAATTATTAGGGTTGGACTTTCGTTTTGCCTTATCTCAGAAATATCCAAAATGTATAAAAGGAAAATAAACAGTACTTTTAAGCAGTTTAATAAGCCATTTGTGTTCAGAAACGTTAATAAATTCAAAAAGTATTTATTTCAGAAATATCAAACACCTTTGATATACGTAATTTGTTCTTACCTACTACAGAAATTAATTTGAAATCAAAAAAGGCAAACAAAACATCACCCTGAACAAATTAATTAAGCCTCCTCGACTGAAGCAACAACACATTCCCAAAGCCTTTAATTCGCAATACGAAGCACCAGAACTGTTTCGTCCTTGCCTACTGCGTAATTGATTTGTTTGTAGATTAAACAAACAACAGAAATATGTCATTTGTGTCCTTACACATCATACAATTTAACTTTACGTAAAGTAAAACAACAAGGTGTTCTTTCCCTCTGCCGAATTTATTTGTATCTGGTCTAACGTGAACAGCAGTAACCTTCCAATCAACGTATTTTCCTACAATACACAAATTATTACAACACCAAAAATTTGATACACTAAATAATTTTCAATGTATTCTAATTTTAACTATTACTTCATATTGAAGCTGCACTGAAGAAATCTCAACAGAAGTGGAAGTCCGAGTGGCGCTCACCCAGTTCGTACCGCGTCCTGGATGTGCCGAGCTTTTGAAACCAGTAACTGTGTCCTAGGCCTGGTAACATACGGCTTGAGTTTTATCACTGAATCCCCACTTGCGACCGACTATTTACACCAGTTCGTCCACCAATAGTTCAAAGCAGCGCTGTGAGCGGCTGTTTTATGAACAAACCTAATTCCAACAGCTGATTGCTACAGTTACACAGCCTGCTGATTTCTGTTGTTGGGTCTCAAATCATTTTTAATAAATAAAAAAAATCCTACAATTTTAGGTTATTACAATATTTTATATTATTAAAGCTTGAAGACATACCATTTCTGTTTATTAATAGGGGCAATACTGCCAGTAATCAGTTATGGCTTCACAAAAATATTCTTTTGCTATTGAAACGATCTACCTTAAATTTTAAATTCACATTTCAAACTATTTAAACAAATTTTTAGATTATAAAATTTATTTTTCCCACATCTTTGAGGAATGAGAATTTTTCTATAAAATTTAACTTTGTTTTATATTTCTTTAATGGAAAACATAAAGAAAGAAAATTAAAGAGAGGATTTAATAAAAGGCTCCATTACTTAAACAAATTGCTGTAAGGCTGGAAGGTAAAGAAGCTGCTTTTATTAACTTTGCTCCTTATAATCGAAACGCTGTTCAATTTATTCGCAGTTTTAAAAAAAAAATTTCAACTCTTAGAACAAAAGAGATTGTCGCGCGTCGGGTCTCGAGAGCTCTAGGCTGCTGAGATTAAAGAATAATTTACGGAATGAACACATGCATAATATTTAGTATGGTGGGGGGGGCTAAGGGGTTTCGTTTTGAATAGTTTAAAACATAATGCACAATTTTTTCTATCGTTCCTCAGCACCAAGTCTAATGATAAGGCTCTCCTTAATCTATGAGGAAAATAAAGGAATCAGCTTAACCTATGCTGTGTGATCATTAAACTGGACTTTTGTAGTGTGCTGTTCCACATGGTGTTATCAAGGAATTTCCATATGAAAAGAAAGGCATTGGAAGGACCTTAAGACCCAGACTCTCTCTCTCGCTCTCTCTTTCTTTCCCTCTCTCTCTCTCTTTCAAGGACCTTAAGACCCAGACTATCTCTCTCTCTCTCTCTCTCTCTCTCTCTCTCTCTCTCTCTCTCTCTCTCTCTCTCTCTCTCTATATATATATATATATATATATATATATATATATATATAAAATAATTCATTTCAGGGTTCTTTTCTTATTTTCAATGTAGCCGCCTCGGTGGCCTAGTTAATAGCGTACTGGGCTTTCACCCCCGAGGACCCGGGTTCGATTCCCGGCCAGGGCTTAGCATTTTCATACGCTATAAATCATCCCATCGTCTGCATTAGCCCAAGTGTGCACAATAGTCGGACGTTAAAACAAAAAAAAATTATTTTCAATGTACTTTGCAAATATATGCAGATTTGTATGCTAAAGATGAAATCGAAATTTTTCAAAAGAGTACGAAAAAGAAGAAAAATATTTTTGAAAATTTGCTTCTATCACCGTCAACGAGACAGCTCCATGGCTCTTTTATTCTTGATAGCACAATATACTAAATAATTTCGATTATTTTTCTATTTTTTTTACAGATTCATTTTTGTTGCAGGTTTGTTTGTTTGTGTAGATAATGTAAAACAAATTATTTCTCCTTTAAAATAATAAAGGCTAACGTATTTATTTATAAATAAAACTTCTTGAGTTGATTTCGAGGAAAACATAATTTATTATTAAAGTTAAAAACCGTAAAATATGTGACAAAAACGATTAAAATATATAAAGAAAATTTGATAGTAAAATAAAATTTTTGATAGACAAAATAAATTTATACTGAAATGTCCCAATAGTTTAAAGTTTAGTATATAGACATCGTGACGAGGAAATGGTAGTCAATAAAACTAAGAATATTAACTAGCACACAGCTGCCTCCCAGACGTAATAGAAGCGAATAAAGTTATTATTTTTAACAAACCTTGATCTGCCATTTTTAGTATGTAGACAAATTAATAATGTCTGTTGAAAAATTCATTTTTTCCACAAAATAAAATTGATTTAACTATCGTAATCAGCAAAAAACCTGCTTCAATGTAATTGTGAAATTAGTTTGTCAAGTAAGTGTGAAAAAGGATAAAAATTTAATCAGTTACGTTTTTGGAAATTTGCTTTAGAACGTAACTGTTAAACTTTACTAAATGTACTACGTTAATTCTTCGTGAAAATATTTTTAAGGCGGTCCTTAAAACACATATTAATGTATATCATACTTCGTCAATTGCCTGCTCGATTATTATTAAATTATATTTATTTGTTCATGTCGTTTAAATGTTCGAAAATAAAACTGTCGTTTCGGTTTTAATATAAAAGATTGTGATCACTCGTAAATAAAATGTTTTACTTTATAAATTTGTAGAAAATGAATAAATAAGCCTGAAAAGAAATCCGTGAAATTTTATCATCTTTTATCAAAACTTAATGTTGTTGGTTACACATTAAATTCTTTCTCTGAATTTTAAATAAATCTCTCAACTGTACTGAATTTTACTACTGCCATATTTACGAGGGTTGATCAAATATAAACGAGACTGACTTTCTAAAAACTTTTCCGTTGGACATTGAACTCTAAAGGGTGGGGTTTCAGGTAGCCTGGGAGGTTTCGGACGGGCGTAGAAGGGCAACATTTCCGTTCGGACCCTTCAGTATAAAACTATACAATGAGTGAGAGTGAAGTGCACGTTTCCGTGGAGCAGAGAATTATTATTAAGTTTTTGGCCAAGGAGGGGGTCAATCCGACTGAAATCTTTCGTAGATTGACGGCTCAATACGGGGACAGGACCCTGTCAAGAGCTCGCGTTTTTGCTTGGCACAAGGAATTCGCCGAAGGACGGGAAGCAGTAGAAAACCTGAAGGAAAAATCACGATCGTCGGCCGGGAAGGTAATGGCCACTGTATTTTTCGATAATCAAGGCGCCTTTCACGTCGATTTCCTCCATCAACGACGCACAATAAATGCACAATATTATTGCGATGTTTTAGAGGCCGCAAAACAGTCTTTTCGTAGGAAAAGGAAATCTAAACCGGCGAGAAACGTCATTCTTCTTCACGATAATGCCCGACCACATTCGGCGAACGCTACGAGGCTTAAACTCGACCAAATTGGCTGGGAACCAATGGAACATCCCCCATACAGTCCAGACTTATCACCCTGCGACTATCACCTGTTTGGGCCACTCAAAGAGGCGCTTGGAGGCCAGCGTTTCGAAGACGATTCTGCGGTGGAGACCTTCGTGCTCCAATGGCTCAATGAACGCCCGAGAACTTTTTACGAAGATGGAATTAAAAAACTTCCAATCCGTTGGGAAAAATGTGTTACTCGTGCGGGAGACTATGTAGAAAAATAAGTTGTATCAAGAATAATTTGTAAGTAAGCAATAAATTTTTTAAAAAATCAGTCTCGTTTATATTTGATCAACCCTCGTATTTTATTTATTGGAAGGCACATATTTAAATACGACGCTGTAACGCTCACATTTTTATTTTTAACTAATAAAGAATTCTTTTTGGTAACACAAATCGTCAGAAGCACACAAGCGTAACACAAACAGTAATAACTCCTGCATTTATTACAAAGGCTGTGGAAAGGGCAACGGAGGGCTTCCTTCAGGAAGTGATGAAACGGAGGAAAACATTTCACCGGAAGGAAGTCGTTGCACGTTTGTCAGAAAAAGTGCAGCAGATGACTTACCGGAAAGGAAGTGAACCTTCATTGTTTTCAATGTTCTGACGTCAGCAAATTGTTTTAAATGTATTATATTTTTTAAACGGAATTTTTGTAATGAAATATATTGATTGAACAGAAGATTTCTATTGTATTTTTCCAGTTATAAACTACATACGAATTACATTTTATTAAGTTGGACTTTATGAAGCTGACCTCTTGTTATCGTCTGATATTTTATAAATCGTTATAAAGAGCTTTCGATATTTTTATTCTCCTCTTTCCTAATTATAATATTTATTTATTTCTTCCTCCTTTCAAATGTTTTGTTGATATTTTACTTCCTATGAGTGCCATTATGTATATCGTTACTTTAAAGTTACCCTTTCCGTATCCCGCAATACATTTTCGTGTTAAATTATTACGCGTTTTATTAGCCGCCCCGGTGGCCTAGTTGATAGCGTACTGGGCTTTCACCCCGAAAACCCGGGTTCAATTCCCTGCCAGGGCTTGGCATTTTCATACGCTATAAATCATCGTCAGTATTAGCCCAAGTGTGCACAATAGTCGGACGTTAAAAAAAAAAAAAAAAAACGCGTTTTGTTTAAACTTAACAAAATAAGAGATTGCACTTAAAGTAATTTTAGTTTGAAACCATACATTGAGTAGAACGTTCACTATTTTTCCCACTTTCAGTATAATATATATGAAAAATTTTCAACACTTCTACAGTTCTAAATTGTGCATTTCTTTCTGATTTCTAAATGTTACTTTATATTGCAAAATAAAAATTTTTTCTTCTGTAACATAACATTGTAAACGAACACAAAAATTCATTCAAATTCACTCTATTTATTTTGTTAATCTAAATGTTTTCTAAGAAACGTTTGAATTAGTAAGGTTCTCAGTTTCGTGTTGACTAAATACTTATTTACATGTTTCTGTTATTGTTTGTTGGTTTGTCTTACGGTTAAGTTTTAACGCCTTAGTATTAAACAACCCAATATCTGATAACGTCGATAACTTTAGTTTGAGCCTAATTGTGCTGGCTATATTTGATACTGAAAAACAATTTTTTAAATGAGATTGTGAGCAAGTTGAGTTACTTTTTGTAATCTTATTAGATATGCCAAGTATTATCCAGTATAAAAAAGCGATAAGTCGATAACGGCGTGCCCATGAATCTCTGTCCGCGGAAATCTTTTGCTTTTCCATTAATTCAATTAAATAGAAAGTGTCCTGTCCGGGCAATGTCACTCCCTGACTTATTGCTTTCTTCAGCCCTATTGTTTGCTCGTCTCATCCATCCAGCCCAGACACAGTATCCGGATAACTTTTAATGTATTCCCTTATCACTTTCTTGATGTCAGAATTTTATCTGTTACAGATTAAGGGTGAACCTGTTGAGAAATTCTATTGAAGCTTCTAGCTGATTCGGTTTGAAATCTGACTAACCAAATATGAGTTTTTCAGAATATATTCGTTCTTATCGGATGCATTTATTAAAAGAAACACAAATAATCTATTTTTATTAAATAACATAAATGGATTATTTTTACAATTAAATTATCAAGACCATGCTAAATGACGCTTGAATAAATATACATATTTAGCAGTTCGCGCGTGCGCATTGAGAATTGCAATTTGTTCAACGTACATTTATAAATGCCAGTGTTATTAATAACCTGATTTGTTTGTGTTAGTCAAATACTATAAATCAGGAAAATAAACATACTTAATTTGAATAATTTTATTAAACCATACCGACATTGCTTTAATAATATTTGTATTTTATTATTTTATCGTTTTATGCTTTTTCCTAAAATTTGTGTTTTCATATATTTTACACATTGACTCGATTATTTGAACATTTTAGTGTTGTTCGAATTTTATTTGGTTACTTTAATTGTATTAAAAATTAACAAGTATTCAACCGTATCGATGATTTGATAGAAGCATACTTTCAATAAGTGACAATATCGCAGAATATATGATTTTCTATTTTTTTTTTAATTTGATATCGTCGTAATCAGTGTCTGCATAAATAAATTTTAAATTATTTGAAAATACGAAAACGGAGACCTGAATGCGTCAGATTAATTTTCTTTTTAGAAATTAATTTGAAAATTTAAAAATAAAGTTATAAAATCAAAAATATTTTTTTTAATTGTTGGAGTAGCTGATATTGTAAAACTGTTTTAGGGATTTACTGCATAACAAAATTTTCCAAACTGTTACACGACATTGTCGAGGTTATTAGCAAAATCGATTTTTTATTTATTTAATACTTATCGTATTATCGAATTAAATAAGTATTAATACTTATCGATCTTTACAAGATCGACTAATGGTTTACATCTACAACAAAATCACATTTGCAGGATAGCTATTACATTAATAACTTCCTTCACATCAGTGGAGCAGTTCATGAGGTTCAGTCCTCTTGAGGCGGCGAACGTTGCCGGCCACTTCACGTACTGCCTCCATCTCACAATGCATGCGTGAAAAGCCGTAGATTATGACTAGTTGCACATTTTTTAACTTCATCTGTGACAAGCCTGATGTTCAAGTCTCGATGTAAATCATTGTTACGGATATACCACGGGGCATTGACAATTACAATTGAATTACTATAGTGTAATTCAAGTAAAGTTAATAGTACATTAACAGAAAAATTTAAATAACTTTAATTACTTTATGATTGTAATTAAAATAATTGAACAAAATTCAATAAATATGAAGAAATTACATGTATAATATAAAATAAATTATAAATGTAATACCGGTTGATAATTTAAAAATTACATTTATATTGATAGTAGCATACATACTAAAGTGTACTTTATTTAAAGTTATGTTTTTTTGTGTTCAATGAAATTAATAATATTTCAGTTTTCATTAAACTGTCTTGTTTATTGTCTAAATTATTTTCTTTATAAACATTATTTCTATGTTATAAATTGGCGCACAAAGTAGTAAAGCTTAATTGAGATATTTTTAAAAGTGAGTAATTTTTGTAACATAATATTAATCATAATGTCTAAAAGAGTTAGTCAGTGAACAACGCATATCCTATAGTTTTCATAAGCAGAAATCATAGCAATGATTTTAAAATGCATTTAGAATAGATCTACTTATTTGTAGACTCACTAGTTACTGGTAACTTCACTTCTACCATATACTACTGGAATATAATACTTGTATATGGCAAGCTCGATGACTTCATGTTATTTCTGTTATCGTGATTTTCGTTTTTCCTCTCTGTTATGCTTACCCAAAACGTTTCACTTCATGGCTATCCGGTAAAACGAATTTGTTTTTAATAAACCCCAAATATCTGTGTTTGGAGTTACTGACAACGTTATTAACGATCCTTGCCATTTGTAGATCAGAACTCACTATTTGTTTCATTATGTCAGACATAAATGTTCTTTTTTATAACAGTGAAGGAACCATATTGCTAAAGATAATACTACAAATATGACTTATTGTAGCTATAAACCTTTAATCATCCGATCCTAATATGACTTTTCTAATTATGTAATTATCTGTTACATTATTTAGTTATTAATTTAATTATTATGTATTCAAACTATGTTTAAAAAAAACGAATACGTTTATGTGGTACTGAAACAAATAATTCACGGACACTTAGATAAGGATAAAGAATTACTTTTGCCATATAAAATATGTGATACTGCTTCTGCAATAGCAGTAATGTTTTTCCATTTTTTTGTGTTATTATTAAATGGGCCTTATTTTGCGACAAAATGTTGTAAAATGGGACAACTTCGATTTCCTAATTAGCAGATACGCGTGCCAGTTTCGAAGGTGAACACTATTCGCAGAATATTTTAGTAAACTATGCAAGAACACTTAATCATAGAGGAAATATGATTTAGAGGAGATATATTTATTTAAAAAAATGTTTGTTAAAATAAGTGCTTTATTAGCTGCAATGACCTCCATTTAGTTTTAATTTTGCGAGTTAATTAAATTTTTAATTAAACATTTTTTTATCTATCTGATGCAAAATTTTGTTCGAAAGTATTACAAACTGGATATCGTGCATGATTTGTGTTCATAATAAATTTAAAATAAAAGCAAATACAATTACGTATTAGGTCAATATTTGTATGAATATTGAGTTTATTTTTATGCCATTTTCCAATAGATCAATCTATTCGAATGTGTTTCTATTGGAATGTGAAATCAATCACATTTCTTTGGAATGTGTTTTAGAGCATTTCATGCAAAGTTAGAAAAAGAAATTAAGTTTTTCAAGTAAATTTTGATTTTTTGAAATAGTTATGTTTTCCTAAAGTGATAAATAAACATTAAATATGGACAATTTTAGTTATTAAATTAACGGCTATCAATATATATATATATATATATATATATATATATATATATATATATATATATATATATATATATATACCTCAGTGGCCTAGTTGATAGCGTACTAGGCTTTCACCCCGAGGACCTGGGTTCGATTCCCGGCCAAGGCTTGGCATTTTCATACGCTATAAATCATCCCATCGTCTGCATTAGCCCAAGTGTGCACAATAGTCAGACGTTAAACACACACAAAAAAATAAATAAAAATAAATATATATATATATATATATATATATATATATATATATATATATATATATATATATATATTGGTTATTACTATGTTCAGTATAATGATCTTCCCTCCCTAGCTTCGTCAATTCTACTTTCGTTGACGCATTTCGGAGAACCTCCATCTTCAAAAACTATATCTATACTGGTCACCAATATTATGGCCCGTCCTATTTATAATTTTCTATCTCCACCTCGTACCGCTCCTGTATTCAACACGTGTACATTAAACCTGACGTGCTCGCTTCTGATTGGCTCTTCAAAATCATACGTTTTCGCTCGCTTATGATTGGCTCCTTTCAAACTTTCTCTTCAACGGTCGTCGCTTATGTTAATTTTTGAAAATTTTTATATTTTCAAACGTAATATCTGCTTGTGACGATATCTGTTCATTTATTATGTTTTCTCCCTTTAATTTAGACTTAAAAATTTCGAAGTTCTCTAAAGTGTTCATACGTCTTCCTTTTTCTGCCATATGCAGTACCTTCATTGAGTGTTCTATTTCTCGAGGAATGTGTAATAAACGAAAGTAGAATGGACGAAGCTAGGGAAGGCAGATCATTATACTGAACATAGTGACAATAATCCTAGCAGAAAAGAAGAAGAATATAAAAAGAATTTTATTGGTTATTACTCTCACTATTATTTGTGTCTCGGACTTGACTATAAAATTTATTTCGTTATCCAGCAAAATCTCTTTTAATAGTTTTAAAATGGCAGTAATTTCAAATAAAATATATCATTTCTTGATTTTAACCTTTAAAAATATCTGATTCCAGTATCGTAATGAGGTTTAAAAACGGAACAAATTAACAAGTAAAATTTTTAATTTGTATTCGTAATATGAAAATACATGTACAGTGATCAGGGTTCATTTTGTATGGCCAATGTGATTGAAATACCTGAATAAAATGCAGACTTTAATGCAGATTGTGATGTGAAATTATACTTAAAAAAATTAAAAAAACATATCACTGGTAATCTTTAAATTATTGTAAGAATATTAAATTATTATAGTCTTGTGTACATTGTAAGCATTACATTAAATACATAAGCAGTGCTGCCTCATCGAGAGAGCTGAGTACAACCATAGTGCTTACATAACGATTGAATAAAACACTTTGTCGCTAATATTGTGACTATTTGTTGCAACACTCGGTACTGTATTAGAAAGGTTATATGAGATATATACAGAGTATTCGTATCCAAAGCAGACGTATTCATTAAGAAATAAATAATTCTTTATGGAAATGTTTCAGTGCGCGTCGTAGCATCTTCAAAAACTGAAGATTTTCTTTAAGGACTGAAGTAACAATTAATTTCGATAAACGTTTCAATTACTAAAAGAATCGTTCATGCTTAAACAAGTTGACGATATCTCTTGCTACAGAGACACACATAAAAGTGGAATGTGAAAAAAGGACAAAAACATAAGCAAATACGGGATGAACGGTCTCGGAGGAGATCTGGCAACACTGGGGACTATTCATTGTTCACGGTGGAACTTGATCTCACTTCCAGTACGTCTCGCAGCCGCCTCGGGAGATTTCCAGTGAAATCAGGTTGTCTTTTTAAAAGGTGAACATAACCTGTAAACCTGTATACAGTACAGTTTTAATAGCGGGACACGTTTTAAAAAGCAATAAAAGAAATTCAAAGGCGGCACTAATAAAACGCTGTTAATTGTTGAAACTGCTCACAGTTAGGTTAATTTTCTTACGTTATTAAAAGTACTAATTTTTCTAGAAAAAATGTAACGTAAAAATAATAATTAAAAAAAAAATTTTGACTGGATTAAAGAAAATGTTATACATTATTACGAAAATCGTTTTTGTTACAAATTTTGAGGAAAATAGATTTATAAAACAACGATATTTTTTAAAGATTTTAACATTGGTTACGACTGTATAATCAAATCTTTACTAAAGTGTAATATACAAAAATGTATATTTTCCTTAAGATTTCAGTCGTTACAAAATTACCTAAAGCAATGGCCTATAGGCTGTATATTCTTTTTATATTCTTCTTCTTTTCTGCTAAGATTATTGTCACTATGTTGAGTATAATGATCTGCCTTCCCTAGCTTCGTCAATTCTACTTTTGTTGACGCGTTTCGGAGAACCTCCACCTTCAAAAACTATATCTATACTCAAATATTTATACCTTGAGTGTAGATATAGTTTTTGAAGATATGATTTTCGAAACAAAAGTAAAATTTACGAAGCTGGGAAGGTAGGTTTTTATATATATATATATATATATATATATATATATATATATATATATGTGTGTGTGTGTGTGTGTGTGTGTGTGTGTGTGTGTGTGTGTGTGTGTGTGTGTGTGTGTGTATGTGCTCCTTGGGTAAAGAATTGGTCGGTTTTAAGTCAGGGTCTCCAATTTCTACATTTTTGACAGTTTGATTTTATTCTTTTTAATAAAATCTCAAATATACTCACAAGTTTCAGCTTTAAAGCATGTTTTTGAAGCATTTAAAAATTATCTGGAAATAAAGACAACATTATGTTAGTTTAATCCGTCAGTTTGTTCGGCTTGCACTGCTGTGACAATATTGAGACTGACACGTTATGACACGTTTTAGTTTTACCGGTACTTGGGGATGATTCAAGATAATTTTTTGTTCTCAAATTGAGCATATTTGTACTTAAGCCTTCTTGTGTATGAGCAAATTCACAAATTTGGGAGTTTTTAATAGAATTAACATTGAGAGAAATACGTTTCTCATCTGCAAAAAATTTTTCTCGAGTGAAATTAATTATTTTTCCATTGGAAACACAGCTATTGTTGCAGCCGTAATTGCTCGTCAAATGATATAAGGCGCAAAACTTCTTGATAAGTATTTAAGTGGTCGTGAACAATTGTATATGTCAAATAATAGTGCGAGCGATCGTAATATTAGTCTGACTTTGGTTTTTTTAATGTGACTTTGATAATTTTCAAAATGACAGTTATTTCATTAATTAAAAAAAATTATAAACATTATTGTTTTATACGTTTTGTATGAACCTTATTCACTACCGTTCACATCTGAATAAGCTTCGAATTTGTAATTTTTTAACAATTGAAACTGTAAAAATTAATGTGTAAGTGCTCAGGGTTAATTTTTTATTTTCAAAGAAATTTGTAAAGGTTAATTATTAATTTATATAAATTTTACTTAAACTAGATATAAAAAACTAGTTTGTACTCATAATTTGGATAGTTAGTTTCAACAGTTTCAAAATGTCGGATATTTAAAACTGAAAATTTTAGTCTTTTTTATCCTACATTTTTGCTGTATTAATATTTGCATACAATAGCATTTTTAACGTTCATTTATATTGAAAACAAATTAAATATGAAGTAAAAAAAGTATTCTTTAGGAATTTGCTTCTATTACGTTAGAGAGACAATTGAGTGCCGCTATTATTTACAATTTTTACTTGCTCTGAGAAAAAGTAAACATTAAAAGTTAATCCGTTTAGAAAAAACCAAGATGCCGGGGACATTTCACAAACCGACACTACTATCAGACCCACTTTCTCGTTGATTACGCGTTAAAATATCTCGCAGCTTTATCCTGAAAGAAAGGACGACTCTTTTCCTTTAATTAACTTAAAGATACAATTTCCTTTCCGAAAAGACCACTTTATCCTTATCCTTTAATTTATCACCCTTTCCAATTTCACTAATGTAATTGCTAGACCAATATTTCTGTATTCCCTATTCCAGGAAGGGGAGGCGTCGCTTTAGCTTATTGCAAACGCACTGTTAAATATAGTCGCAAATGTAACGAATATATCAGTTATTCTTCCAAATACTGGTCTATTAGTGTTTATATTAGCAACTTAATTGGTTCATTTACAAAACACGAATGTTTCCGCAAAGAAATTATTCCTTTAGAAAGTCGGCTTCGCAAAATGATTGGCATACATTTTCAAAATCAAAAATTGATTTTTGGCAAGCAACAACAAAATATGGAAACAGTTTTCTTAGTAACAATTCAGTCCAACTCAAGTACACGTTTTTCATTACACACACAGACACACACACACACACACACACACACACACATATATATATATATATATATATATATATATATATATATATATATATATATATATATATATATATATATATATATGTGTGTGTGTGTATAATGTGTGTGTGTGTATATATTTATATATATATATATATATAAAGATATATATAAAACAGTCCTTCAGTTATATATATATAACGTAAAACGTACTCTTATACTCTTACTGGTAGCGTAAACCTTATTCTAATACTCTTACTAGTAGCGTAAGTTTTACTCTTATATTCTTACTGATAGCGTAAACCTTACTCTTATACTCTTACTGGTAGCGTAAACCTTACTCTTATACTCTTACTGGTAGCGTAAACCTTACTCTTATACTCATACTGGTAGCGTAAACCTTACTCTTATGCTCTTACTAGTAGCGTAAACTTTACTCTTATACTCTTACTGGTAGCGTAAACCTTACTCTTATACTCGTACTGGTAGCGTAAACCTTACTCTTATGCTCTTACTAGTAGCGTAAACCTTACTCTTATGCTCTTACTAGTAGCGTAAACTTTACTCTTATACTCTTACTGGTGGCGTAAACCTTACTCTTATACTCTTACTGGTAGCGTAAACCTTACTCTTATACTCTTACTGGTAGCGTAAACCTTACTCTTATACTCATACTGGTAGCGTAAACCTTACTGTTATGCTCTTACTAGTATCGTAAACTTTACTCTTATACTCTTACTGGTGGCGTAAACCTTACTCTTATACTCTTACTGGTTGCGTAAACCTTACTCTTATGAGTTACTATTACTGGTAGCGTAAACCTTACTCTTATGAGTTACTATTACTGGTAGCGTAAACCTTACTCCTATACTCTTACTGGTAGTGTAAACCTTAATCTTTCACACTTACTGGTAGCGTAAACCTTACTCTTATACTCTTACTGGTAGTGTAAACCTTAATCTTACACACTTACTGGTAGCGTAAACCTTACTCTTATACTCTTACTGGTAGTGTAAACCTTAATCTTACACACCTACTGGTAGCGTAAACCTTACTCTTATATTCTTACTGGTAGCGTAAACCTTACTCCTATAGATAGTGTAAACCTTAATCTTACACACTTACTGGTAGCGTAAACCTTACTCTTATACTCTTACTGGTAGCGTAAACCTTAATCTTACACTCTTACTGGTAGCGTAAACCTTACTCTTACACTCTTACTGGTAGCGTAAACCGAACATTACCCAGCATGTATCTATATTATAGCATATTAAAACAAATCGTCACTTCATAGACATAATAGAAAAATAACCTTATTCTTTATATCTTTATGAGAGCATGCTTATATATGTTGAAATATTTTGGTGTAAGGGAGTTGTATAATTTCCTAAATATGTTTAATTTAGGTTTTTTATTGTTGCATTCGGGGTATGACGCAAAGATCTCAAAATATTCTTTAAGGAAATATGTCTATACCTATTCTATCGTTAAAACGTCTACGTACTTTTATATATATATATATATATATATATATATATATATATATATATATACGGATTATTAAGTGCCCCGCAGGGGGGTGCAGACTAGCAGCACCTATTAAGAGGATTTAGACATCTTTCGCGGTACCCGAGTCTAACATACACTTAAACTTACAACATTACACTTACGACTTTAACACTTTACATTCACACTTACATTTAGGGAGGCAATAATAGCCTCAATGTGCTTTTGCCTTGAGCAAATAATCTAGAAAAGAAGACTATTAAGTGTACAATTCCCTGTGATTTTTTAATAAATTTTCCAACTCGTCCTGGATTAAAATAAACAATTCATTATAACTTCTACTCTTATGTCATACACTGAACTTTACCTACATAAATTTAATCATGATTTAAATGAAAACGGAACTATATTTTCCGAAAGTAGTCATTATTCATACTCAATTATCGCATTACTATTCTATATAATGAGAACAGTTCTATAGCTTAAGATGCACATTTCTAACGGACCAAAGCGTTAAATAAATGAAACACTGACCCATTCACTGAGACTTTATTAAAACACTGCAAACACAATATATCTATTTACTTCGATACGGACTCGCGTCACAGTAAGATTGTGTAAAGTAATGCAATTGGAATAGCTTTCCGTGGTAGCTAGTACATTAAGGACCTTTTAGTCCATTAAAACACTGCAAACACAATAAATCTATTTACTTCGATACGGACTCGCGTCACAGTAAGATTGTGTAAAGTAATGCAATTGGAATAGCTTTCCGTGGTAGCTAGTACATTAAGGACCTTTTAGTCCATTAAAACACTGCAAACACAATAAATCTATTTACTTCGATACGGACTCGCGTCACAGTAAGATTGTGTAAAGTAATGCAATTGGAATAGCTTTCCGTGGTAGCTAGTACATTAAGGACCTTTTAGTCCATTAAAACACTGCAAACACAATAAATCTATTTACTTCGATACGGACTCGCGTCACAGTAAGATTGTGTAAAGTAATGCAATTGGAATAGCTTTCCGTGGTAGCTAGTACATTAAGGACCTTTTAGTCCATTAAAACACTGCAAACACAATAAATCTATTTACTTCGATACGGACTCGCGTCACAGTAAGATTGTGTAAAGTAATGCAATTGGAATAGCTTTCCGTGGTAGCTAGTACATTAAGGACCTTTTAGTCCATTAAAACACTGCAAACACAATATATCTATTTACTTCGATACGGACTCGCGTCACAGTAAGATTGTGTAAAGTAATGCAATTGGAATAGCTTTCCGTGGTAGCTAGTACATTAAGGACCTTTTAGTCCATTAAAACACAAAGAGCTGAACTATAATAAACTTTGCCTTACGTAATAAAACCCTGTGCATACCTTATGGCGCGCCATTAAGGGGCTTTGCGGCCATTAACTTTGAGGGCGAGACTATGAGACTATCTGAAATTGTTATTTGATTGATGCCGTTATTCGCAAATTTCGTGATTTCAAGGGATGTTGCACAAACAAGTCACGTTATAAATTTGATTCATTGGACAAGGTCGTTGTATCGTTTACATCCCCGATAAAATCCCGAAAAAGTTGAAAAGGAGTGCAAGTCCTAACTTCTGTAAGGGATTGTTATTTTTATTACAATTACTTATACCTTTCAGCTGCTTTATGTAGGAGAATGATATTTTTTGTTAGGTAAAATATATTTATATTTTATAATTTGTTGTTGTACTATGATTAGCGACTGTAAGAAGAGTTATGGGAATAGCCATCATGGTAATGTCGAAACTCGGAAATCTGACCTTGATCACTCCAATTTTATCCAAATTTGGAACAATTTAATTTGTTAATAACTTTGTTGTCCTTCAAAATCCGTTTCAAAATTTCTTTAAATTTGATTTTAGCATCGTAACCATCGTCTAAACCTGTACATATTGTTATTGTAATTTTTCAAAAGTCATAAAAAATAAAAAATAATCCTGACCACCATATTTTCAATATAATTTAATTTATTAAATTAAATATTTTATTGACGATTTAGTAAGAAATACTAGGACCAACAATTTATAATAGCTTTGAAAGACCATTATTAAAAAAAATCCGTTTAACAATTTGAAACATGTAGTAATTCCAAATCTTAAAAAAATAATACGATTTCATTATTTTAAATGAATATGTGGTAAGATTTAAAGTTTCTAAACTATAAAGAAAATTCAAAAACTAAACTGATGGTTGCCATTGTATATTTTAAGATTTCCAATGATTAAAATAAATGACATTCAATGTAGGTTTTAATACTGATTATGTTGGAGAACGCGTAATTTTAAACAATTACAAATCAATATTGTTTGACTTTGTTTAAAGTGGAAATTGTTGAAATCCTGTCAATGAGACGCGGTCATTGTAGTATGAATATAATTCTATGTTTTCAGATAGAATTAATAATATTTAATTAGTTAATTAATATTATTAATTAATAATAACATTTAATTAATTAATAATAATTGATAATTAATTAATAATATTTAATTATTAAAACTTCAAAATAATATTCAGTAGAACCTAATATCCAAAGAGTTTTTCCTTGATTCCAATATTTGCTGATATTTTTATGAAATATTAATAAAATTAAAAGTAATTAAAAACAACTTTTGAAATTTAATGTTTTGTTACACATTTTTGTGCAAATTTTGTTCAATACATATATATATGCCTTTCGTATCTTTAAACGT
The DNA here is from genome assembly GCA_022606455.1 of Callitettix versicolor. Taxonomy (NCBI): domain Eukaryota; kingdom Metazoa; phylum Arthropoda; class Insecta; order Hemiptera; family Cercopidae; genus Callitettix; species Callitettix versicolor. The sequence goes on along the minus strand of CM040189.1, from coordinate 2,073,155 downwards.
TTTATATTTTTTGACACGTTTCCGAATACTTCCATTTAAAAAAATTTCAAATGTACTGTTCCCCCAAATATGTTTGTTCAGTTATACTACCTTAACCAATCCTAATTTACTGTCTAGTCCAGTTTCTATTACTATTTATGTGCTCGCTTCTGATTAGTCCTCCTAAACTTTTCCTTTACGGTCGACTTACTCCATATATTTCATAAACATTTCCAGACTTGAAAAAATAACGCTTGCAGATAATAATTACTGCCTCGTCTATTATCTTCTCCCTTTATTTTAACTAATATATTTCTAAATTTCTTAAAGTATTTAAATTTCTTGTTTAATTTTTATAATGTAATACTTTTATTGAATAAAATTAAATAATAAATGAACAAGTAAATTCACAAGCAGATGTTATTTTTCAAAGTCTGTGAATGTTTACGAATTATAAGGACCAAGTCGACAATAAAGAGAAAGCTTTGGGAGGACCAATCAGAAGTAAGCACAGCAATAAATAGAAACGAGACTAGACGGGTAATGTTAAGAGAAAATAAAAGAACGAAACTAGATTTGGAAGAACAGTACAGTGAGAATATTTGAAAATGGAAGAATTCCGAAACGAGTCCAGAAATACAAAATGTTTAAAGCTAGGAAAAGCATATGTACTAAACAACATTGCAAAAGTGCTAGTTGAAAAAAAGATTACTTTAAGATTTTTCAATACAAAATTTAAATATTTTAGCAAATACATCAAAATATTGTGATTGTTAAGTATTGTGTATTTTAAATACGGTAATTTTAGAACGGTATTATTTTTAAAATTAAATTTTTCTGTATCTTTTATTTATGTATATGACAACGTATTTTTTATTTTCGGTTTTGTACAAAGTAAATAGAGAGTGAGAAAGTTTGTGCAATGCTCCATCCCTCATTCTCTTTTATATATTTGCGCTATATATAATATTACATAAAACGATCGTAAAAGTCTGGCAGAAATGTCACAGGCGAACGGCATTAATTTAAAAGTTTTTATCTTTGAAAGTCTTCTAAACTTCCTGTCATTAAAATCTCCGGCTTCGAAGTCTTCAACCGGCATAATGGTTGTCAGTTTACGTTGCATTATTACAGAGAATTGAAAAAAGAAATTTAAATTTCAAATTATTACCTTGGTTTTTTTAATTTAATAGTTCCTTTTATGTTTCGGAATTATAAAGAAGAAATATTTGAGTATTTTTTCGCTACAAGGTGATACGTAAGGCAAAACTGTATTTTTGGTGTTATATTTTTTGACGTTTTTAAAAGCCATCTTTATTTAAACCGGTACCTATGAAACTTATGACACAATGGCACGTTCTCACCCAAACTACTCAACACATTTTAGTTGCTTGATAACATATACTTTTTAGCGCATTTTTATGAGCAAATGATTAATTAGAGCGGCAACCCAGAACCATGAAATGAAAACTGATCTTGGCCTGTAGAACACGTTTTAAGGAATCGTTAAAAAAATATGAATCAGAGTGTTTGTAAAGTTTAATCATAACACCTCCAGCATATTTAATTATGTCTTATTACAAAATATATTTATTAAAAGTTACACTTATAAATTGCTTGCTCACTGGAAGGTTTTATGTTATTTCAATTGAAAATACTATTGCAACCTGACCAACATTGCAAACCTGAAAAAAAACATACACACACAATAAGTGTGTGTGTGTGTGTGTGTGTGTGTGTGTGTGTGTGTGTGCGCGCGCGCGTGTGTGCGTGCGTGCGTGCGTGCGCGTGCGTATAATTTTGAAATACCAATGGTATCAGAAGTATTTATCAAGTTTATTAATAATTAACTATAAATACTACGTGATTAAAGTACCTTTCGAGTGAGTTATAATATAAAGTGATCGATTTATAGTTTACAACTTGAAACGTCTCAAAGAGAATACTTTAGACGTGGTTGCTCATTGAAGTCCAAAGTTAGTTTAACGTATTTTCTTTGCCACAAACGTACACTGCAGTTACAGTTACAGTGGACCAACTGTTTGGCTTCACATTTGACTGGACACGGGATCAACATCTATTACGTAGTCTACCATTCAGTAAGAATTATTGATTCCAATCAGCTTCCAAACGTTGTTTCTGAAATCAATTACTTCGAGTAAAGTTTCATCAAAATCGTTATGTCTAATTTTGAAAAGTCTCATTTTTTAATTTAAAATATTGTTAAATGTAAAACTACGCTATTAAGCCAAATTGTATCGAAATTTGTCAATCCGTTTAGCCCCAAGTACAGGCAAATAGGTGTACTAACATCCATGTAAAAACTACTTTTTTTGCTGTGTTGAGTATATAACTTCAAAAACTATATCTATACTCGCTAACGAGAGTATAACTAGTTTTTAAATAGAGTATATATATATATATATATATATATATATATATATATATAGAGAGAGAGAGAGAGAGAGAGAGAGTGAGAGAAGATATAGTTTTTGAAGATGGAGGTTCTCAGAAACGCGTCAACAAAAGTAGAATTGACGAAGCTAGGAAAGGCAGATCATTATACTTAACACAGTGACAATAATCCTAGCAGAATAGAAGAAGAATATAAAAATAATACCACTTTTTTGCCTTAGGCTTAATGAAAAGAGATAACATGAACAATGCAAGTATTTTTACGCTTGCTATACTTTTGTTATAGGCCGTATAGTGAGACATTAAATAAGGATACGTAAAAAAACAACGAATTGTTTATTGATTATTTGTTAATTAATTTTCCTTCTGCTGAACTTTCTCATGTTTTTTTACCTAGCGAAGGGAGATGTCTGTTTCAACTCGACCGTTCGACATTTGGTTTGCTTGTTTGTTACGCAATTTTTCTAAACATATTAACGGATTGTTTTGAAATTTGATACGAAGGTACTTTGTAAACAAAATCCGAATGACGTATGTGTAAGATTTTTTCACCGTTCCTTTGGCGGCTTTTGATTTAACGATGACGAATTAAAATAACTTACGCTTGGTATAAAATTGTGATAATAATTGGATTTGTATGAAGAACATCGAAGTGAGGATTTCAGTAGATTTCAGAACAGTGTTGGAATAAGTGGGGAAAACGATAGCTAGATTTTCAAAGGAGGTCAAGAAAACGGTGCTGCAGGATATTAGGATCATCAGTCTACACTATGGAGCAGCTTATAAATGTGCTGTTTGGGTTTATTTCTTAACTTGTAACTGTTTAGTTACAAACGTTTTGTTTAAAATTCAATCTATTAATAAACATATTTTTGTAATAAAATGTAAACGTAAAGAGTTGATACTACGGCCATTCTTGCTAACTGTTTATTTCGTAAAAATATGAGGAACTTATCAAATAATAGTTTAATAATATCTTCCTTTCTAGAAAGTAAAATTATTATTATATATATTCTGACTTTTCTACTTAAACTGGTAAAACGTTTTTGCACTTATTTGTTAATTAAGAAAGTGATTTCGATGCACTTTACAAAATTCCGCTCCTCACTTAACTATATTAGGCTATATATCGACTGTATTGTAATTGGCAGTACCAAGAATATTTTCAAGGCTCAATTAGGGCGTTGTTATAGCAATTACAGTGTTATGACTAGTTTTCTGGAGATGTCGGCTTTAATTTCAAATTATTCAGGGTTTATTTAAAGAAGTAATTGGTTGGGAAAGTGTAATTTGAGCTAATATTTAGAAAAGGGTAATTAATGTCCCTGAATCTGAAATAATAGTTTTCCTTTTACTACTAACAAATAGTTGTTTTTCTTTATACTGTGGAGTTACTGTGGAACAAGAGGTGGAGCAGGAGGTGGAATATGAGGTGGATTAAAAGGTGGAGCACGAGGTGGAACAGGAGTTGGAACACGAGGTGGAGCTGGATGTGGAGCAGGAGGTGGAGCAAGAGGTGGAGCAGAAGGTGGAGCAGGAGGTGGAGCAGGAGGTGCAGCAGGAGGTGCAGCAGGAGGTGCAGCAGGAGGTGGACCAGGAGGTCGAGCAGGAGGTGGAACAATAGGTGGAGCTCGAGGTGGAGCAGGAGGTGGAATGGAAGGTGAAGCAGGAGGTGGAGCAGGATGTGGAGCAGGAGGTCGAGCAGGAGGTGGAACAATAGGTGGAGCACGAGGTGGAGCAGGAGGTGGAGTAAGAGGTGGAGCAGGATATGGAGCAGCATGTGGAGCAGGAGGTGGAGTAAGAGGTGGAGCAGGAGGTGGAATGGAAGGTGAAGCAGGAGGTGGACCAGGAAGTGCAGCAGGAGGTCGAGCAGGAGGTGGAACAATAAGTGGAACACGAGATGGAGCAGGAGGTGGAATGGAAGGTGAAGCAGGAAGTGGAGCAGGATGTGGAGCAGGAGGTGGAGTAAGAGGTGGAGCAGGATATGGAGCAGCATGTGGAGCAGGAGGTGGAGTAAGAGGTGGAGCAGGAGGTGGAATGGAAGGTGAAGCAGGAGGTGCAGCAGGAGGTGGACCAGGAGGTGCAGCAGGAGGTGGACCAGGAGGTCGAGCAGGAGGTGGAACAATAGGTGGAGCACGAGATGGAGCAGGAGGTGGAATGGAAGGTGAAGCAGGAGGTGGAGCAGGATGTGGAGCAGGAGATGGAGTAAGAGGTGGAGCAGGAGGTGGAGCAGGAGGTGGAACAGGAGGTGGAGCAGGATATGGAGCAGGATGTGGAGCAGGAGGTGGAGTAAGAGGTGGAGCAGGAGGTGGAATGGAAGGTGAAGCAGGAGGTGGATCAGGATGTGGAGCAGGATGTGGAGCAGGAGGTGAAGTAAGAGGTGAAGCAGGAGGTGGAGCAGGATGTGGAGCAGGATGTGGAGCAGGAGGTGAAGTAAGAGGTGGAGCAGGAGGTGGAGCAGGATGTGGAGCAGGATGTGGAGCAGGAGGTGGAGTAAGAGGTGGAGCAGGAGGTGGAGCAGGAGGTGTAACAGGAGGTGGAGCAGGAAGTGGAGCAGGATTAGAGCAGGAGGTGGAGCAGGGGGTGGAGAAGTAGGCGGAGCAGGATGTGGAGTTAAGCAAATAACTTCTCTGTTTTATTTCTGTTGTTTTCTTGTTTGCTTTAGTTTTAAATAAATAATGAACATATTTTGAAAAAAATGATTTTTTGTGATATTTAATTTACGTAAAATATTTTCAAATTGTTAGTGAACAGAAAATGAGTTATTGTAGCGATCATCGTGTCAACACCCCTTAACATTACATACATATGAATACGTAAATATCCAATACACTGTTTACTGCTTATTTGTTATTTCATTTTCCTTCTGCTTAACTTCTCATGTTACGTGTTAACCCGTATGAACATTACACAGAATTAAGTGTTGATTTACAATAAGAAATAAGAATATTAAATATCAGCTGTACAATTATTATTACAAATATATTTATTAAACACCTGATGTTCTTTTTTAATCAAATTTAAAAACTACATTTAGTGGTATTTATTGTTCTTACTTGTTTGGAAAGTCCCTTATAAAGCATTAGCGTGACAGCTGCCTACTATGACTGTTTATATGACTGTTTTATTTTTTATAAGTTAAGTATTACATTTCAAGTGTATTAGTATTTTAATTTTAAAAAAAATAATTAATTACATTCGTCATTATGTTTGAAGGCTAAAAAATTCTTTTTTAAGATGCGTTTAAATAGATTTTTTATTTCAAATAGTGTGCAATATTAGAATCATAAACCTTTGTTTTATTCGAAAAGTTAAGGATACAAGAAAAAGTATTATCTTTTCGTTAGAATATCGTGTAAGTTGAAACATTATATTTATTATGTAGGCCAACATTATCTTACAAAATAAATGTTTATTTAAAAGATAATTTAATTTAACAAATATTCAATCTTTGTTTCAGGTGTGTGCAGAGCTAGTTTTACAAATGTGTAAGTAACAATTAATTTATCAATACGATTCAATTTAATTTGTAATTAATTAGGATTGTACCAATTATAACTAGACTAATTTCATTCGTTAATTCGTAATATATTAAATTATATTGAAACCATTATAACTGCTTGAAGAGAATATGGTCATGTAGAAGGTAAATCATACCGTTACAATTGTTTAACTGGAACAATGGGACATTATCAGATTATAAGTTTACCAATTTTACTAATGGTGATTATTTTATATACTTTTTATATACACGACGTTTCTATTATAAAAAAGTACATAGCAAGTATTGTAATCAATAAGGAAAAAAATCTTCGTATTTTTGTTTATTAGGCATGTTTAACTTGTGTCAAAAATAGTGTTTAAATGTTATTAAACTTTTATTGAACTGTTTTAATATACGAGATGTGTTCATAAAGTAATTAAAATTTTAATTGTTTGAACAAAATATTTATTTATTCTTCTACATTGATGTTATCGCCTTCAAAATAGTCCCCATTGGAGATTATACACTTGTGTCAGCGCTTCTTCCAATCCTCGAAAAACTTCTCAAAATCGATTTTTGAGATAGCCTTTAGTTTTTTCAGCGATGCGCTTTTAATGCCATCTACGGCCGTAAAACGACAGCCCTTTAAGGTTCTCTTTATTTTTGAAAATTGAAAAAGTCACACGGAGCCATGTCTGGCGAATATGGAGGCTGGGGCATCGTTACAGTACTGTTTTTGGCCAAAAATTCACGAACAAGCAATGACGTGTGAGCTGGTGCATTATCGTGGTGCAAAAGCCATGAATTGTTTTTTCCACAGATCCGAGCGTTTTTTTCGGATTTCTTCACGCAAACGGCGTTGAACTTGTAGGTAGTACTCCTTATTGACCGTTTCACCTGGTGGCAAGAATTCATGATACACTATGCCATTAATATCGAAGAACACAGTGAGCATAACCTTCACGTTCGACCGCACTTGTCGAGCCTTTTTCGGTCTTGGCGAGCCAGAATGCCTCCACTGGAATGATTGAGCCTTAGTTTCGACGTCATATCCGTAAACGCATGTTTCATCACCTGTACATTGGAAACAATATCATGACACGATCCAATCGATATGCCAACATCATCAGCGACCTCTCTAATTGTGATTCGGCCATTGTTCATAACCATTTCTTTCTCTTTGTCCACGTTTTCATCGATTGTTGATGTGCAGGGACGTCCAGGGGTTCGTCATCTTCATCGTTTTCACAGCCTTCTTGGAAACGCTTATACCACTCGTAAACTCTTGCTTTACTGATAGCAGACTCCCCATAGGCCTTTGTTAATATTTCACACACTTTGTTACACAAAATTTGATACAAATTCTTTGATCCATTTCTTTTAACAAACGAAAATCGCCGAGCTCATAAAAACACGTCTAACCTTAGTGGCTGTCACAGATAAAGTCAATAATTAAAACAGCTGAAAGTCCTAACATACTTCAAGGAGATGTATACCAACATAATAAAAATAATGTTTGACAATCGGACTCTCCAAGCCCGCGAAATTTATAAATTCTCGTTACTTTCTGAACACACCTCGTATATACATATATATATATATATATATATATATATATAGATAGATAGATAGATAGATATATAGATATAGTAAGCCTTTTTTCAAAAAAAATGTTATCGAATAACAAAAATCGTTTTTTTTTATTTCGATAATGAAAATCTGATTCGGAGAAATTTACAGAAATTTTTCGATTTTTGTGAATTGTTTTCCAATTGAATTATTTTGAATTTGTCATATGCAATGGGTAAGTATGTGCATTGTCACACAAAATTATTTTAAAATTTGAACAAAAGTTCAATTTTTAATTATTATAAAATTTTATTTTTAAAAATAATTTTATTACTAATTTTATTCAATTTTAAAATTATATAAAACACGCAACAATTCCTACAAAGCCTAATTGTTACTAATATAAGACTTCAAGTTATTTCCGTCGTTTGAAGAAGACTGAAATCTTTGTTGCAATAATTTTAAAGTTAACGTAAAAATTTATTACAATGGGTACGACTTCCCATCGTAATGGTTACACAATGCGTTATATCTGAAAAAAAATATTTTATATTTCTTCTATTCATATGTAAGGTGTCTTACTGGAAATTAAAATTACATTAGAAGTATCTTATATTTGAGTATAGAAAACAAAGAATTATGAATTTTAAATCATTAAATAACTGTAATGTTTCAAATAATTTCCAGCTTTGAACTAAATGAATTTTGTTATGTAAGAGTTTTCTATACAAACAAAGAACGTTTTGCCTGTGCGCTAATAAGGTAAAACATTTTACCAAATTCTGATTAAATCTCTTACACGTAGGTTCACGTTGACGTCCTTAACACACAAAAATTAAGTTAACTTTAAACGAATTAAATATTTGCAAAATGTTTATAATAGATGCAGCAGGCTACTGTAGACTCTATAAAACCTAACGGAGCATGAAATTAAGCAGCAATTCCCAACTACTCTGCCCCAAAGTCAATCCCCGAGGTTAGACTCTGCTTTCATTGTTTCAAGAATCACTTTTTAATTTTACTTCGCGCCTACTTTTTAATATTTTATTTTCTGTAAAAAATCAAAATGATAACCGCAATTTTCTCACTGAAATCACTCGGGCAAATTGCAACAATAATATTTGTTTTTAATTTTATTTAAGAATCTGATCTCAGTATTATAATCAGTAATAAAATCTTTTTTTTTTCGAATAGCCCATTTAGAGGGCACGCTTAATCAACTTCTTAGCCGATGCTTCCTTCATTTTCCTTGAGTGGTTTTTCTCTGTCCTCTTGCGTCCACTCTCTTCCTCTCCTGCACGTGGGTCTTTTATTCTACCGCAACTCAAGTTGCCGTATTGTACTTCTGAATATTGCTCTGTCTCCTATAATTTCTGAGTCTATTGCGTTGTTTGCCAAGTCCTTGTCTGTCTCTGTGAACCAGGTTATCTTGTTCCTGTGCTTGTTTAATACTGTGAAGATCTGTTTAGTTAGTCGGGTGTTCTCCATTCTGTATATGTGTACGTAGAATTGAAGTCTTCTTTTCCTAAATACGTCTGTTATTTTTTCTATTTTGCAATAAAGCTCTCCATTTTACCTCTGTTTATATTCTAACCCTGTGTTACTCTTTGGACCCAATATTTTCCGTAAAATCCTTCTCTCCATCTTTCCTATTTTCTCTACGTCCTGAGCTGTATGCAGTTTAAGTGTTTCTACCGCGTAGAGGACTTGGCCTAACTACCGTTTGGTAGTGCCTTAGTTTAGTGTTCCAGGATAGGGATTTTTTGTTGTATATGTTTTTCGTGAAAAAGTACGCTTTTTCCAGTTTGAGTAATCTGTTTTCTAGTGCTGTTTTATAAAGTTTTTATATAGGCCCTATATATATATATATATATATATATATATATATATATATATATATATATATATATCAACAAAGTCGTGGATCGCACAAGTCAGAATAGACCTGCATGACGCAGGAATAGACTCAACAGATGTTGAAGACAGGCGCGCATACAGGAGAAAGATGCTCGGTTGGAAGGTCCCAGAGAATGAAATCCCAAAGAGAGCAGGGGTAAAATGGACGGAGGAGCGGAAGAGGATCCATGGGGACAGGATGAGGGAGGTGTGGAGGATTAGAAGGAGCAAGACATGAGTCGGAGTGCTTTGCGTGATCCAACAGGGTCTATGCGCAGATAATAATAATAATAATAATAATATATATATATATATATATATATATATGTTTTTATTTTTTTAAATGTAATTTTAAAATGTGAAATGCCTATTAATGCAGATTTCAATGCTGATTATGATTGAGAAACAATTTTCAGATGAGAGTAACAAGCCATTGTTTTTATGAATTTGAAATGTCTATAACTCTAAAACGGTAGAACAGATTTTATTAAAAAATGAACTTGCCCAAGCTATGAACAAAGTCAATGTTTGTACCATGTTTAAATGAAATCTGTATATATTGGCCTAAACTTACAAATTACATTTTAAAATACGATAAATCCACTTTTCAGTCAGCTTTATTTCAATGTATTTGAAAATTAAAAATGCTAGTTTTATGGAATTTACATTAGGCAAATTAAACTTTATGCTTATTACGATGGTGAAATCAAATAACAAAAATGTGTAAGGTCAGCGTATTTATGTTTTTTCAAGATTTTAAATGGCAAACGTTTTGAGACTCTTGAACAGATTTTTCAAGATAACAAAGTTGGTATGAAAAGAGCTTTAATGATTTTGTTTTAAACAGATGATTTTAAGAACAATGTAATAGCTAAGAATTTAATACCCGTATGTTGAATTAAATTACACATACGATGTCTTAATAAATAATGATTAAAATTAATTAATAATTACTAAAACGTTGAAAGTATTTAATGAAAAAATCTAAATAATATCGTTTCTAAAATTCGGGAATAACAGATTTTAAACAAACAATGTGAAATAAATATTTAAGCTCAAAGTGAACGTTCTCAGTAAATTAGAAAAAAAAACAGAAATAATCAGACTCGTTGACCAGTCTAGTTATTAGAATGTAACGCCACACAATAGACAACCGGCTCGCTCCATTTTGTTTATTTTACAACGTCCAATATACTTAGCGTCCATTGTTTAGGTAGTTACTGTCCACTGGAAAATTTAATTAAATTAATATACTGTAAGTGGGTCGCATAGTTCCATAAATTGTTGAGCTCTAATTGCAACTGTATTGTTGTTTTAGTTAAGTGAAGTCACAACATTTCAAGAAAAAATTAAACGCCCATTGTACACACGCGAAAAGTACTTACAATAAATCCGAATAGTTATTTTTAAAAAATCAGGAAATTTGCAGAACTTCACTTTTTCAAAATAAGCGCTGCATATTTTGCTGAAGGATTTTTCTGTAACCTATTTATAGACTAAGTCAATGCTTTATATTTTTGAAATAAACTTTGATATACAAATAGGATAGATTCACGTAAGGCTGCATGTCGACGTTGTTGGTCTAAACCCATTAAAAGACAATTAAACGCGAACTAGAAATTTGAAGGCTTGATAAAGAACAGTTGCATTCATTTATGTACTTCTAGTGGAATTTTGAAAATTTAAACGCTATCTTGTTTAAACGGCTGATTGTGATGCCGAAATAGGTATTCAAGAGTGTGTAATAATGAAATGTAATGATTTTAAGGTTTGAAATAGCCACCATTTTGAAACTGTCGAATGGTTATTTCTAATTAACTAATTTGTTTAAGTCATTATGTCGAAGTCGATTTTTGTTCCAAGAGTAAAAAAAACAAGAAAAATTGCAATTTGAAAGTGATAAAACTCTCTCTCTCTCTCTCTCTCTCTCTCTCTCTCTCTCTCTCTCACACACACACACACACACACACACACACACACACACACACACACACACACACACACACACACACACACACACACACACACACACACACACACACACACACACACACACACACACACACACACACACACACACATACACGCACACATACACACACACACACACACACACACACACACACACACACACACACACACACACACACACACACACACACACACACACACACACATACACACACATACACACACACACACACACACACACACACACACACACACATATATATATATATATATATATATATATATATCGATGGTTGATGGATTTTTGTGTGTTTAACGTCCGACTATTGTGCACACTTGGGCTAATGCAGACGATGGGATGATTTATAGCGTATGAAAATGCCAAGCCCTGGCCGGGTATCGAACCCGGGTCCTCGGGGTGAAAGCCCAGTACGCTATCAAATAGGCCACCGAGGCGGCTTCAGGGACAAGACATCCCCCCTCGGAAAAGGGGGGATAGGGGTTGAGATGGATAAGACACCGATCGGTTTGTCGCTTTTTTGGACTGCGAACCTCAAGGTTATATGTTCGAGACTGCAGTTACTTCTGCAAACTTTACCCCTTCCGTTAACGCTTTATCCCCGTGACGTTAGAACACGTGAATATATATATATATATATATATATATATATATATATATATATGTATTGTTGTTTGGTAACCATATTACTTAATTTTATATATGAACTAACAATAACGATATGATGATATTACCTTTTACGTCTTGTGACTAATATAAGCACATTGCGAAGAATACTTACATCAAGACCAACGATTTTGTATCACTACTAACGAAAGCATGACAACAATAAAAATACGAACAACACAGAACTCAAATACAACTGGACAGTAATTAAAATCAGCTGTTTTGTAACAATTGTTTTCATGTTATTATTTAAAAAAAACAATTTATTAGCAGCTGATATCGCAAAAAAGCTCGTTTTTGTGTTCGTTAAAAGATGTTTTAATGCATGTTCATTTCTTTCATTGTGATTTAAAAAAATAAATTTCTACAAATCTAGACGTGATGTATATTTTTATTTCAAAATACTTCGAAATAAATTTTTTACATTTGCAACTATGTCAGATCATTTCAGTATTTATTTAGTAAAATGTTTCATTAGGTAAACTGTAAATTAAAATATTGTGATAAAAATTTTGTGTTTGCAAAGAAATCGAAAACTCTGGTAAAAACTGTTTGAAGTGAGTCAAACGAGACGACGTCTTTAAATTAGATTATGAAGAAACTGAAAGCGTTAATGAGTATTTCAAACTCAACTATTGCGAAGATAGACTTCTCCTCTAATGACTTCGATTGCAACTTATCTTCAGCTTTGGCGAGAATTTTCTTTGATCTGCCGACACATAAACTTGATTGTGATAAGAATTATCGGTTCTAACTGAAGCTTAGTTAATTCATCGCTCGACTAATTTTTGCTACTAACCACTTGACAAATTAATGCCACATTATTTTGTTTACACAGTAATGATAAGACTGTAAAAAGATATTTTAAGTTTTGTTGTTGTAAAGTGTATCAATAAATGTTAAATAAATATTTTGTTAAAATAAATTCAAAGTGCAGTATTGGCCGCAGTCTTTGTGGGCACAAAAACCGGTTTTATACAAATTGCATTGAGTATATTATTGAGGAAGTTACAAAATGTTAAAAGAAAATTTTCCAAAAGTTGTGAAGTATGTAAACGTTTGATAAAAATGGCATCAAATAAATCTTAAAACACAATTTTTGTACTTGTAAAACAACACTTTCAAATTATTATTAATTTCATTTGGAAAATAAAATAAAATATCTAAACAAAATACAGGTGAAAGCATGCTTGACAATAAGTGTTTTCTTTGCAAAGGAAGTTAAAACTTAATTATTTTATAATGAAGTAACTGAAAACAAGTGGAATAGGATTGGTTACAAAAAGAAGAATCTCAGAATTAGCTGTATTGCATTTGCAGATGATATGGCCTTGTTTGCTGAAACAATGGAGGAAGCAAGGGAGCAGATTCTTGAATTGAAGAAACAAGCAGCTAAAATAGGTCTAAACATATCGTTTGAAAAGACCAAAATCATGACAAACAACAAATACCCAAATAAATACCTTAAAATCCAAGAACAGAAAATAGAAATTGTAAAAGAGTTCAAATATCTTGGTGAATGGATTAGTTGGAATGCAGATGAGGGCAAGGCAATGGAATCCAGGAAAAACAAACTTGAATTGGCCTTCCAATTGACGAAAGAAACATACAATAAGAAATCCCATTCATGGGGGTCCAAAATTAAACATTATAAAACAGTGATCAAGCCGGAAGCACTGTACGCAGCAGAAACATTAACCATGAATCGCATAGGCCAGATAGAAAAGCTTGAAATAACGGAAAGGAAAATCTTAAGAAAAATTATAGGAACAAAATTTCAGGATAATAAGGTAGTATATATAAGAAATGAAGCTCTCTATAAGAAAATTGAAAAACTGTCAGATACTATGAGAAAAAGGAGAATAAATTTTTACGGCCATCTTCTTAGAATGAACTCCAATAGATTGACGAAACAGGTGTTTGATTTTTTCTATAATCGTAAAACAAAACCGAACTGGTTTATAGAAATTGAAAAAGACCTAATAGAATTAAAAATTACAGAAAATTCACTGCTTGACCAAACTGCTAAGATAGGTACCAAGGACGAAAGAATAAGATTCCAAGATAAAACCAAAATAAGACCTAAACCTGTCATTTCGGAAGAGGAGAGGAAAAGAAGATCGGAAAGAATGAAGAGCTACTGGGAACAAAGAAAAGTACAGCGCGCAAGAAATGATTGATTCAGCGTACCCCAAAGAGGGTGAAACGAAGAGAAGAAGAAGAAGTAACTGATATATATATATATATATATATATAAAACATTTATTAGATTAATAAAGTTATTCCTTTTGCAAACACATGAACAGAGTTAAAGGCTTGTTATGTTGATTGAACAATATCTTTAAAAAAAGCATATCACTGTAATATTTATAGTAAGATAAGAGTATAGTGCTACTTAGGCATTAGGAAACATTAAATTATAAATAAAAGTAATTTCCTAATACAAAATAGATTGACAGTGGCTTAAAAGGTGCTTAGAAGAACAATTTCATACATTATCTATTAACATTGATAATATATCAATAATTAATAAATAAATCATTTAAATTAAATAAATTAATTAAATTAATTAATTTAATTAAATAATTAATATTTATAACGTACCGAAATATTGGAACGAGGTAAGTAGTTTGTACCCGCATTGTAATCCTGACTAGAAAACATCAATAAATGTACTTCAAATCCTCAATAACGAAGCCGAATACGGTTTTCAAGCTAATTGTCAAGAAGGAGTTTATGAGTGTTTATTCGGAGGCAACATGAGAAAAAATGTAAAAAAAGGTTTTAACGATAGAAACTCAACTGGAATAACTTATATTTTACATAAATATATAAAAACACCGACCATAAATTAGTTTTTTCTTAATAAATAACACATTAAAAACAGTATATGCATATATTCAGTAATAATATACATTCAACACATCACTCATTAGAAATAATTCATCAATATCTGTTTGGAGATAATGCAACCTTCGTCTTAAATTCTTTAAAATAAAACTAATTCCAGGATTACTTTATTTAATTGAAGTATTTTCTATTTTAATTTCTAAAAACAAAATAAAATTATAAACCTTTCTTTATCGATTTAATTTATCTATCTTTGCTTGAAGTACGTCTTAATAAAGCAATCATTTAATTAGAAATTTAAACTCACTTTTATTTTATTAGGCTACAGAAATGTAATTAGAGGGAAGTCTACATTTAGGATGGCGGGTGATTGAGGAACTTGAGTTGCCCTGGCAGTAATGAGGATTCGAACTTTATTCTCTGATCAATATTATCGAAGTGGTAATGTGAAACAGAAGGAATATTAAGAAATGGTACTGTGCTTGTAGGCCTACTCAGTTATCCGGCTTAGGCAGCTGAATTGAACAGCTGATGGGCGAGCTGTTCTCTAACTCCTACTACTCTCACTCACGCACTCACAACACACACATGCACACACTTGCTACTCTATATAGCTTGGCTACCTAAAGTGTAAACCGACCTTTGATGAATGAGTGAATAACACTGGCCTAATAATGTGTTAAATGGAGTAGTGGGTTACCTGGCAAAATCGCTGTGTAATTTAACTTTACACAATGCATATAGGGCTGTGTATAGGCGGACTTCATGCAAGAATGTAAAATAGAATGAGTGTGATTCTAGGGCACAACAAAAACTGGCCAAATGCATCACAAACTGCGTAGCTGAGAGACTAGGGTTAAGTGAAAGGAAAATTGAAAGTAGCAGATCAAACATCTCAGTACAAATATGCAAAGTAACCAAATAGAAGTGGAGGAGTCCTTTCCATCTTGAATAATTCCATCCTCTCCAAATTCTAGAATAATACAGAGACTAGGGCTGAGGATAATGGATACAGAAAGGGGCTACAATGGAACTACAAATAACAACAACTACAAGTAACTATAGAAACTCATTCTTAGTAATCAATTTGCTAACTGCCATGAATTTAACTGCAATTAATGGAGTTATAGCTAATTTCCTTTGGAGCGACCATTGCTGTAATATCTGTCAAGATCCAATACTAAGCTATAGGAAAATTTCGAAAGGTAGTTAGTTAAAACATGTATAAAAATATACGATTATAGGTTAGCAATCAAGCGTTCATGATTTGTTACCGTTTTGATTTAAATTAAAAAATTGGTCGTGATAACTGTTTAGATAACTTCGTTTCCCAGTAAAATCCATTTCAAAGTGGAAATCATTCAAAGTATTAAAATAAAAATTATAACTTTCTCTGTTCTTTTAAAATCTGGCGTTGTTATGGCATTTATCGTCAAAATCTGCTCAATTAGCGCTCCAAGTGTTTTTATTTGGTTGAAACCAAAGAATAAACCCTACTGTCGCCTGTGTTGGGACCGTATTTTCAATAAAACTTTACAATTTAAAAACACTTATTTGTGCAGATTTTAAAGCTGATCACAATAGTGAAACAGCAGCAATCACTCGCTAACATGATGTTTTTAAATTCTTATTGAATCGTCATAAAAACAATAATATTTAACTATTAAAATAGCATTTTCCGTAGGAAAAACTAAATTTATTACAAACATCAAAAACGCTCCAAATTTTTTGGTTACAGATATTGGTGCAGGGAAAAAGTAAATAAATTCAAATATTTGGGAGAAATGATCCAAGACAGTCGCTTGGAGAAGTCTGCTGTTCAAGAAAGGGTACGCAAAATGGAAAGAGCATATGGTATCACTAAAAATTATTATAACAAAAAGTGCTTATCTAAAAATCTTAAAATAAGGCACTACACTACAGCAGTGAAACCGGAATGCCTGTACGCAAGAGAATGCTTGGTACTAAATTATAGTTTAGATAAACTGAAAATACTAGAAAGGAGAATCATGAGAAAAATTTTAGGCCCAGCGAAAACTGAAGAAACATGAAAACTCAGACCTAATGATGAAATATACAGGAACACAGAGGACATGACAGAGACGATAAGGAAGAGAAGACTGCAATTTTTTGGAAATATGTACAGGATGGATGATTCAAGACTAGCGAAAAGGATACTCAAGTACCTATGGGATAAAAAGTCAACAACTAGTTGGATTCAAGAGGTAAGGAAAGATTTAGAAAGAAATAATATAAAAGAAGAAGAAACGCTGAACAGAGAGATTTTTAGAAATAGGATATTGAGTACGGAGGGATTCCAAGGGAGATTGGAAAAGAAGCCTGGTGTAAAGTGGTCCGAAGACAGAAAGAAGTTGCATAGTGAGAGGATGAGGAGTATTGGAGGGAACGGAAGAGAAAACAGCTAAGTGTGAAGAATTGAAATTGTCACGTGGTCCCTAGCTGGCCTCAACGAAGGAAGAAGAAGAAAATAGCATTTTAATCATTAAAATTAAATTGAAAATACAAAAATAAATAGTGACCACCTGTAAATTGAACTTCTTATGTTTTCTTTTCAACGTATTTTAAAAATTCAAAATGCTAATTTATGCATATTTAACGTTGATTAAGTTAAACAAATTAAGATGATTAGCAAATTTGTTGAAGCTATTACCAAAACCGAATGTATCGCTAAGATTGAATAAAATTGTAATAAAATTGCAAACGTGGGCACACACACACAGACACTTAAAATTTTTAAAAACGTAAGTGATCTAAAGATCAAGTTCGGCGATAATTTCAAAGTCTGGGCATGGGCCTTATCATGATGGACGCTCAAACAGCTTAGTTCCCAATGGAGCACTAAAATATGTAAGAAGTTTGCTGACCTCAGTGTTTATTTGCTCAAACGTTTATTGTACTAAATGGGCATATTCATGTATCTAAATATTGTATGCGTATTGTTAGATTAGAGTATTGGCATTTTTGTGCGTGACGTGAATAGTCAGTATTAATAATTAATAAAATACCGACATTCTATATGCAAAACAGAGATGCTGATTTAATTCGTGCAATCAGAGAATCCACTCGAATGTACGGGGCTGAACCACTGCTTAGTCTAGAGACAAATGTATTAACTATGTGTGCAGTAACTGATATAGGCTATAATTGAAGTGAGGTTAGGTGCAGTTCAATTCAATACAACAAGACAATCTACTGACACAGCCATACCAAGAAACAAGGCGAGGAGACACTAATTGTAGTCTGTCGGTCGGATTAGGTTCAATTAAATAGAAAAAAGCGATTCACTGGTACAATTACACCGAATAATAAGCTAGCTCGTGCAAGAAAATGAGTAGTATTACATTTTGAAAACATTTTATTTTACTGATACAATTACTTTTAGGAATTACAGTCAATGAATGTTAAATTTAGTATAGAAAATTCCAAGGACACAGTTCTGCAAAGTAAGAGATCAGCTTGTGCACTGTTCAATCTCTGGGAAGTTTATCTTTTCACATTCTTTATGCTTTGACTAATAACAACATAAGTTGGTTACCGTCAGTTCATTGCAGCATCATTCACAAAATCATTTTACCTAATATGTTTTTAAAATCCTTGTTTTATGTAAACTTACATTTGGACAATAAGCCGCCTCGGTGGCCTAGTTGATAACGTACTAGGCTTTCACCCCGAGTACCCGGGTTCGATTCCCGGCCAGGGCTTGGCATTTTCATTATTTGGACTCACTTTTTGTTGTGCATTTTAATAATAAGTTAATAATGAAAATATCCTAGCAAATGTAGTTTTTGTTGTTTCAATGAAAAACAGCAAATTTTACCACTTTTACAGGAAACCAATCTGTAATGTAGAGATAAGATTTATTTCACAATCAAATATACACTTAGTTTAGTAGACATACTTTGTTTAAGTTGTCTTACTGAGACTTTCTGTTGTATAGGCTGTCCACGCAAACGATGCATTTAAACGATTAATCCACACATTATATAACTAAAGAAACGAGATTCACTGCCTCCTGAAATAGACATTTAATTACAAAACTCTAAAGAAATTATGTTGGCATAGGACGGCAAAAATGCAAGCGTTTTAGTGTCAACAAAAAACACCACCCTCGTGTAACTTGCCTACGGTTTCGCACAGGAATAACGCAAAGGTTAGGTTATGTTACTAAACCGACATTTAAATCTTCGTGAATTGTTACCGCACTGATGTCGATTTTGATGAAACTTTGACTCAAGGCTCTGCAATGGAGACTTCAAAATGGAGGTGCCGGTTCAAAATGGTTCAGAAACCAGCGCAATAACTCGGCGAAATGCACGGACTAATAAACTATGAAACTGTTTGGACACTTGTGGTCACTTAGTTCAGGAGTGAGGCCAGACAGTTCAGGTTCTGCCAAGCGTGGCGCCAAGAGTAACTTATTGCCGGATTAAGCATTTAATTTTAAACAATTCCAATAGAAAAAGTTGAGTAACATTTGTGGATACTTCTTTTATATCATATACACGATAAACTAGTTCGTGAGACGAAATGTCAGGGGCCTGACCAGATGAACTAAATACAGCAATAAATCGATAAGTGTAGCACACGTGTTTGTATAATGTGTTGTTTAATTGTTAACGTGCAGTTACAAATATTTGTGTTTTAATAGTACGTCAAATGTCTTAAGTCATAACATATCATTATCGCCTGCAACAGTGACACGAATGAATGGTGGCGTAAGGTTTAGGCCGGGCGGCCACCAAATGCCGCTTCGGAGCGGAATAAACATGAACGGCAAACGGAGTTCAGTCAGTTAAAAAGAACGCTTTTGTATTTTTAAATCTAAATATTTAGGCTTACTGTAACGGATTCTAGGAAGTTTGTTAGAAACCGTAACCTAGGCAACATTTTTTTTTTTTTTTTTTTAACGTCCGACTATTGTGCACACTTGGGCTAATGCAGACGATGGGATGATTTATAGCGTATGACAATGCCAAGCCCTCGCCGGGAATCGAACCCGGGTCCTCGGGGTGAAAGCCCAGTACGCTATCCACTAGGTCACCGAGGTGGCCTATCTGATTTGTACCCAACACGTAAGTAAAATGAAATTACCAATATTCTGACTGAGAGGTTTAACTGATTGAAAATCGTAAGTCTGCAATCTCACAGTGATCACGTTGTGATTCTGCTTTAGAAAGTAATTATATTTTCACCAAAAATGTATTTAAAATTGAGAAATAGTTTTCGTGAAATAAAAATAACACATTTTAAATTCTTTAGAAAACAATAAGATTTTCACAGATAATTATTTAAAAAGTGAGAAATAGTTTTATAAACATAAAAACGGCATAAATATAAAATTAAAAATCTAGTTTTTAAAAAAAATTTAAAGCCCTAATTAATTTTTTTTTTAACGTCCGACTATTGTGCACACTTGTGTAATGCAGACGATGGGATGATTTATAGCTTATGAAAATGCCAAGCCCTCGCCGGGAATCGAACGGGTCCTCGGGGTGAAAGCGTAGTACACTATCAACTAGGCCACCGAGGCAACGATAACCTAGGTAACGAGAAATAATAAGTTTGGAGGCGTGGTGGAGGAAGCGGAGTCAGCTTCAAAACCGAACCTAGACAGAGGCGAACCTATCGCTTTCAGTGGCTGCACTTATATTACAAGCAGTACATTACGTTTTGAATTCGTAGACCGCTCCTCTCAGCTCAACTCCGCTTCGAATTTTTTGGGCACCCGGTTTTAACAGGGCATTTTATAATTCAGACAGACAATCGATTATCTTGGTGTCAGTAACATATTCCGATCGGAATTTTATTACCACTTGTTGTGTTGATACTCTAACCTCAACAAACATACACAGTGACTAAGCTATCGTTGGTCGGATTTGTGTATAAGTTTTGCAATAATTGTTGGGTTAACATTGCCTTTCCTTTTCCAATTTTATTATCTCCATCATTGCGAAAAAGAGTTTACCCATACAAGCTGACATCATTGATACAATTTTGGGTTAAAATCACGTTTTGGAAACAAGTACATTATTGAAATTTTAATTCCAGGCTACATTAATAAGGCCTGTAAGAGCAATCCGGAATAAATGCGGAAAAATCTAGTTTTGACAAGATGTTGACATCATACCCCACAACGACTGCAGCTTCAGTTGCAACCGTCACCTATTATTTCTAGTCAAAAACTTCATCCCAGTCAGGTACGCGAATAAACAATACGTAAAGTTACAAAACATTCAGACACGCATACTTAAATACTAATAACAATTTACAAAATAACAGTAACTGTAAACAAAAACTAATTTAAAAAAACAGTGATAAAAATCCATAAAGCGGTGCTTTACTCCTCAAGTACAATAATATTATTTACAAGGACAATAACGTTAATACCTAATTCTATCAGCATGTAATTATAGTAGACGTGATTTACAGACAAATTAATGATGTGGAAAATATTGTAAATATTTACAAATATTTGTGCAAATTAATTAATTTGCTGTTATGAGATGAATAGTGCCATGAACAGGTGAATAAACAATGTGTTTCCGTTAGTTAGGTGCGATTTGGTAATTGCATTAAATATATCAATTTTGATGTAAATAATTCAATTATTATATTATAATTTTAATAATCAAATTTAAATACAAGGAGATATTGTTGAAATATATTGTAAATTTAAACTAAATGATACTTTAAATTTATTCACATTTACAAATGATTTACAGTAAAATCTTATTAATAAAAAATTAACGAAACGTATGTTCACATATTGAATTTAAGGTTGGAACCATTTCTTACAATGTAATGCACATTTAACTAAAGGGTTTTATATGGTTACTAAGCGCGAATGAAAAAGTTTTAAACAGACAATTTTTTTTGTAAATTTTAACAAATTAAAATTTTGTCCCTCAGTAAAATGCATACGTTTACGCCTGTCAATTATAAAATTAACACTCAGTCAACGTTTAAATTTATATTTTCCTTATATATAGTTTTCAATAATTATTTTATAAGAAAAATAAATAAAAAACTAAGTAAAATAAAGTCGAAATCAAAGTGCTCCGGTTCCTTTATCAACCCCATTTCTCCAGTGAGAGACGTTTCTCCTCATTAAATATCCGTAATAAAATTATAAATCAGTTTAAAATTCTCATTAAATAACTTCTCAGCGATTTGTTCATAATTAGTGCGTCAATCAAGAAGTAATTTAGCGGGCGAGGTAAGATTTTTAATTGCAATTTAAGCTGCAAGTAAAACGGATGGAAAGGAATAATCTATAAAATAAATTTGTTATTTAAACAGTTTAACACAAAAATCGGGCTTGTATAATATTTGTGAACTGAAATGTAATTAAATTTTCTAATTGATGTTGGTTTGGAATTCTAATTTACTAATATTTACAAACTATTTTAGTTCAACGGTATTTCATTTTTAGCATTTTTTTTAACTCGTTAAGTGTTTTGATTTACTAATAATATTTTGTTTTTGAACAGTCGTCTTTTTCCAATTAGCATGTAGAGATCTGCAATAAAAACGAAATTGTCTTTTGTAAAGTTTCTTTGCTTATTACTAATACTTCAAGAATACTGATAGTCTGTTATGCAAATATACAACTATATTGATAGCATGTACTGACTATTAAATAATGTAGTATACTGAATAGAGTGTGTTTCTTACCGCTCAGAAGTAATGGTGTGCAGAATGTTCCTGTTAGCGCGGGCATAACTCAGGAGAAGTTTTTTTTAAATCAAAATTTTAAAAAAGTCCCATAAACATATGTGTCTGGAAAACTTTTACCATTTATCCACCGTTTGCCTTACGAAATAATTTATATGTTTAGAACTATAAAATAGAGTTGAAATATACCACCACTCGTCAATTAAAACAAAACAATAATTAACTTGTCTTCAAGTTCCATTAATAATAAATTAACAATAATCCATCCCAAAATTACGGTCTTCATAAATTTTAAATACAAATTTCTCAAAATTCAAAATTTTAATAAAACGTCAAGAAATCTATTGATAAGGGTCATAGTTAAACTAGTTAGATGTCAGACACACACACACACACACACACACACACACACACACACACACACACACACACACACACACACACACACACACACACACACACACACACACACACACACACAAGACGCCTCGGTGGCCTAGTTAATAGCGTACTAGGCTTTCACCCCGAGGACCCGGCTTCGATTCCCGGCCAAGGCTTGGCATTTTCATACGCTATAAATCATCCCATCGTTTGCATTAGCCCAATTGTGCACAATAGTCGGACGTTAAACACAAAAACACACACACACAAACATTAAAAACATGTTTGAAAGAAAATATTTATTTTGTGTTTTTCTCTACAAAAATCCTTTTATCAAACCTACATTTATAAGAAAATTAACTTTATTTTTTAAATTTAATTAATAATATTTAATTTGTATGGGTTGTTAATACATGCAAAATAAATGCAATATGTGTTTCTGGGTTACTTTGTTAACCATTCTATTAGTTTAGAAAGTTAGGAAATTTTTCTGGGTAACCACTTGTTAGTTTTTCATTTCAGTATGCGTTAGGCCGAGTTATTCTGTTTCCATAAAAACTGCATTTAACATTATAACTTTAAAATTATTTTAACTAAATGTCCATTTAATTACGTTTCATTTACGCACGTCACAATAACAAAACTTAAATACTTCAGCGAAAAAGTATTACTAATGATTAACACAAACAGTGTAACATTATTTGGCAAAGTCGCTGGTATTAAAGGAGTCCTGCATTAGTCAGGCAGTGGATAAACTGAGTTGTGATTATAACTGGTGAATCTAATGCCAATTTGGTGCGAGTATGTGTCGGCAGATCAAGGAAAAATGTTTCCAAAGCGAGAAAATTCACAGTAGAAGTCATTAGGGAAGCCGCCCCTCCCCACTCAATGGTTGATTGTCGAACACTCATTAACGCTTAAGTTTCGTCATAATCTAACTTAAAGACGTCTTCACATTAAACACATTTCAAATAATTAACGCCGAGTTTCGATTAGTAAATACTTCTGTGTTAGTAAATATTTGATATACAGTTTACTTACTTTGAGCCGCCTCGGTGGCGTAGTGGATAGCGTACCAAGCTTTCACCCCGAGGACCCGGGTTTGATTCCCGGCCAGAGTTTGGCATTTTCATACGCTATAAATCATCCCATCGTCTGCATTAGCCCAAGTGTGCACAATAGTCGGACGTTAAACACACAAAAAAATACAGTTTACTTAAAGAAGTGGCTTTGATCAGGTAAAATTTGATTTTATCTCAGATACAATACTTTTAATCAGCTGTTCGTAAGGTTACTTATAAACTTACTGTAAAACGTATTATCGTATCAATATAAACTTAATTTGCTTGTAAATCATAATTTTTGTTTGTTATTCAATTCATAAATTCAGTTGTTAAATTATATTAACAACTATTTTAAAATGTATTTTCACCATCATAATAACTATTAAAATCTAAATATTTTAGTCATTTTAGTTTAAAATTAATTTAAGGTCAGGAGGGTCTTGAAAAAAGGGTGTTCCTGTCTCTCCGACATTTTAAAAAATCTACCATTGAACAACACCTTATACACTCATTGCTTTGCAGATGACTAAATTAGCGAAGGATGCTTTAGCGAAGGATTATAAGGATCTAGAATGTATGGGTGAAAAATGAATAGAGGAATATTATATTTGGGGACTTGAAACAAAACTGAACAAAGCGGAGTATATGTGCATTGCAGACGGAGCAGGTATCTTCTACTGGAACACAACACACAAAACAAAATATCTACAACTTACAAGTATTTGTGAATGACGAGCACGAGTGATGGATTTTTAGGAAGCGATAAAAAAAGGAAACACCTTGGCAGTGAAGATACTGAACCAAGTCATATGGGATCAATATAAAACGAAAGTAAAATAAAAGTATAATGTACTATAAAAGCGAAGTATGGTAAAAAAAATTAGAAAAATTACTACAGAAATGGACTTGGCGAAGAGCCACAAGTCGGTTGAAAAGGGAAGAGATAAGGAAATTAAAAATCCGTGAAATTATGGATGTAAGGCACACAGTTGTAGACGACATTAGGATGAAACGGATTTGATGGTTTGGCCAAGGATGGTCGAAAATCGACTTCCAAAACAAATTCTAAAATGTAAACCATATGGTCCCATCAAAACAGGAAGACCGAGACTTAGTTGTAGAGAAGGAATTCATAAGGATATAAGAGAGGGGTTGGAGCAAGAACTATGGAAGGCAGAGGAAAATGAAAGCTAGGAACCGGAAGTCGCCGGAGAACATTGTGAATCGAAAAACAATTTTAAAATTACTTGAAAATGCGAAAATAATCCCCGGCCACCATCAAGTTCAGTCTAGTACTAATTTTAATCAATTGTGGAAGATGCTAATTCGAAAGGCGGTAAAATTAGATTTAAAATGTGGTACTTAAAACATAATAAAATTTGCAACGAAAGAATTGAATTCGATTGCAACAGTTGGATTGGATTTGTTGGGTAATGAAATTGTTTAAGCTGTTAAAGAAATTATTTTTTTATACGTGCTTTAGAGAGTAATGGTTTTAGAAACTTTTTTTATTTACTTTATCATTGATTAATTCATATTTTCTTTTTCTGTCTCTGCAAACTGGAATGGAGTTTCTTTTTTTACATTTTACAGTAATATACGCTGTGTGCCTCAACTGATGGGGCCAAATTTTATTTTTGTTCTACAAATTTTTACTTAGTCAAATCGATCAGTGTGTGTGAATAAAGCAGAGAGATTCAGCGAAATGATTAAGGGTATATGCTATTAATTGTATAATAACCATGCAACGACTTGCTGTGCTTTTAAATAATGTGAATTAAATACTTTATTAAGGAAAAAGTGTAATAAAGACATGCTTTCCTGCTCTGCAGACAAACCATACTGTTGAAACAATCACGAGTACATGTGTAATGCATACAATTTAATATAAAATTACTCTTAAGATAAATTTCGATGATGAAACTAATAATTGTGTATATATAGTTGAGTGTTTACCTTATAATTTGTCACATGGTTTTAAACGTCAGTATTTACACAACATTTTGAATTTTCTTTCAGTTTCCCGCCACGTTATATAAATACTGTTTGATGAAAATCTATGCTTGTCTGATTTGCTTTGTATTTTTATTGTTGAAAATTTTGGAAGTTTAAAGCACTGTAAAAATATTTGCAACCGGTTTCTAGAACAGACGTCACTTATTGTCAAGTACGTGCTTTAGCAACGTTGAACTTAAACTTTATTTAACCGAACATTTTAGTTTCTAGAACTGCTAATCGAAGATTGAACACTTCTTAATTTATTTTCCCAAAATTACATATATTAAGTTATAATATTTTAGTTATTCTTTATTTGTTTCACCCAACTTTGGGGTACTCTACTAATCAATCACTTTTTAATGTTCTGTGCCTTCCTCGCAGCCCAGTATTGCTTCATACGTTGTGATCTTGCTTTTCTTTCTTCGTCAGAGATTTGGATCGTTCGCTTGTATTTGACTTTGCCTTGGAACCGTTGCTTCTTGTCCTTGGTTATTGTTGATTGATAATTTCTTGGGGGTGACTTCTAGAGCCCCGAATTTACAACCATGGTTGTGAGCCTTGGAGGTTATTCTCAGCCGCCCCTAAACTGGAGAACAAACGCTGACCAAAGGCAGCCCAATCTGGGAAAAAACGCCTTTGGATTTGAAATTGTGTGGTGAAACCACCAAGCTCTTCAGCTCCATCCACCGTTGAGAATCCGAGATTCCTCTTCCGCTGTCAGGACCGTTGACCAAGTTTCACCTTGTAACCCAAGGCAGGGGCCCTTACAGGGTGCTACCATCCGGAGCCAGATTGTCCCCGGTTTTTTAGCGAGGTGTTACTCCTCCCCCTCCTCCTTCTTCATCCCTTGCGAGATGAAGCCCCGGGCTTGGGACCGGCAATGGCGGAGTTTTTATTTTATTTTTATTTATTTTATTTTATTTATTATTTATACTCTATTTATTTAATTGAAAACTTTCGGAAGTTTTATTTGTGACGTTTTGTTATGTTAAATTATTTTATTTTAATTATAATAGCTACTGTTTAAAAATTTTATTTTCTGTTAATGTTGCTTTTATGGTTTTATTTGAACCTTTAAATGTTATTCATATTTGTTGTGTTCAAGAGTTTATTTTTCAAATTAACCTATTGGTAACAATAATAAAATCTTTTAATTGACATATGACTTTAGTTCAGATGAAGAATTTAAGATTAAATTTAGGGTCAGTAAAGAAGGAGCTGTTTACATTTTAAACCTAATTTGAAAATATCTGCCACACAATACAGCTGGGAATGAGTCAAAAAAATTATTCGCCTACAGTACTCAAAAATGTCTAACACAATGTGAACACTAACAATGTATCTATGATAACACTTCACGTTCAACATAACCTAAAAGTTATAGTTTAGGTTGATCATTTGTTGAAAGCCACCATTTCCCGCCAATTAATCATTATTTAATATTAATGAGAGGTTAATTTTAGATTAGGTAATATTTGATTGAATAGCTTCTACAAACCGAATGCAAAATTTAATTAGCATTTAAATGTTAGCATTTAATATTGGAGCATTACGTAAACGTTCTATAAACCGGCTGATGCTTTTATTAACGATTTTCTATGACAAAAATGGAAAGCACCGCTTTCTGAGATATATATATATATATATATATATATATATATATATATATATATATATATATATATAAAACGTATACATATTTACGTTTTATCTCATGTTCAGTAAACAGTAATTAAACCTACTGTAACTATAGTTAACAGATGTTACAAAACTAAAAACTAATAATTATTTTGGGCTGGGTAAGTAGTATAATGACGTTTTGTAAAACGGCAATAGGCCTATATGTATCTCTGATACTTAAACCATATACGTACCAAGTTTCATCCCAATTGGTCCAGTGGTTAAAGCGTGATTGAATAACAAACAAACAAACAAACAAATAAACAAACAAACAAACACACAAACTTTCAGAAATATAATATGAATTAGATATATAAAACGTATATATATATATATATATATATATATATATATAAACATTTTTTTTTGTGTTTAACGTCCGACTATTGTGCACACTTGGGCTAATGCAGACGATGGGATGATTTATAGCGTATGAAAATGCCAAGCCCTGGCCGGGAATCGAACCGGGCCCTCGGGGTGAAAGCCCAGTACGCTATCAACTAGGCTACCAAGGCGGCTATACATATACATATATATATATATATATATATATATATATATATATATATATATATATATATATATATATATATGTGTGTGTGTGTGTGTGTGTGTGTGTGTGTGTGTGTGTGATGTCAAATTTACAATGTAAGTAAAAAAGCTATTTCAAAACCAAACGTTTTATAACTTGTAATATGCAAAGCAAATAAATAACTAGAGCCAGTTTTTGAAGACATTACCTTTTATTCTGATATAATATGCAGTGAAACACTGACATAAAGGCAAAGCCTCTGAAGCCTACACGTGCAATACGTCGTCCTACATAGGCTACGTGTCAAACTTAATATATTATTGACGTCACGTTTCTGCTCTGAAGAGTCGACCAGTCAAGTGGATTCCCCTGGGATAAAGTTGTGTACATCTGCATGTGGTAGGCTATGTTGCTGTTGCTATGTCTGTCTGTGTTCTGGCTCACTCACACAGAACTAGTTTATCATCGCGCACATATTTATAGTGAACAAGTGAATACAACTCTTAAGCTGGAGGGCAGAACTTAATTACGGAAATAAATCTGTCAAGGATTAACATAAAAAAGATACAAATAATTTATCAAAGATCCTGGTAATAACACGTTTTTAGCAAATTCCAGTTTGAATAAAGACCTATTAACAGATTAAATCGTTTTAAAATAGCAACCGTTTCATGTCTTTAAAAATATAACTTGCTTATTTTACATTTTTGATAATTTGTTTTACCGTCAAAATCATAGTTAGAATGTATTTAAATTGGTATTTTAATTTTACTTTCAAATTAAATTGAAAATACAAAAACGATTGTACGTTAGTCTGGGTTTAACCCGTTTTTTAAAAGAGTTTTGTGTACAAATATATGCTTAATGTTTTGGCGAAAGTAATGTGTTAAGTCATATCTTCAAAATTGTGTAAGATAAAAATGTTATTGTTAAATTTTCGCTTACATCATGTCAGTGAGAAAACTGCGTATCGCGGTTACTACAAATGCATATAGCCGGGCGGCTACCAAATGTGGAGCGGAGCTGTACTAAGCTGAGCCGGGCGGTGCCGAAAGCGGAGTTTAGTCAGTTTAAAGAACGAGACTATATGTTTTAAATGTAAATATTTAAGCCCTCTGTAGAAAACTGCTGTTTAAAAATCATATCTAGGCAACGGTAGCCTAGGTAACGAGAAGTAGTACGTTTTGAGGTATAATCAGCGGAGGGGAAGTGAAGTTAGTTTCAAACCGAACCTAGACAGAGTCAAAGCTACACGGAAGCTTGTACAATAATGCTGCTTGATTCCAGTCAGCTGAATTACACTTTCAGTAACCGCATTTATATTAAAAACAGTACTTTAGTTTTTGGATGCGCAGTACGCTCCACTCAGGTCAACTCCGCTCTGCTTTGCTCCATTTGAGGATAGCAAACACCACCTACTTGAAGTCTATGTGATACTTTATGCTTTATGCTTCCCCTATGATGTAAATATCAATGGCAGGAAGCCCAAGAACACGTCGCTGTTGGTGTCGTGTTCATGGAGCCGGAAATGCACAGGCCAGCCTCTGAATTTTAGTGAGAGACTCTGGCCATCGCTGCTCAACCTTAGTCCACCACACCATAGCACCATAGCACACCATATGATAATGATGAGCCCAGTATAATTATGGGTAACTACTATTTTTTCAGTAAACAATTTCAGGATGGTGTTTTAAAGGCACCTGAATCATTTAAGCTATTATAAATCATTGTTTTCATTAATCAAATGATAAGTTTATTGTTATAATAAAATTGTATTTAAAAATTGAAAATTTGTATTACAAATTAATTTCACAATTTTGTAGGAAACAATTGTTTGAATATTGGATAATTCATCATAACATTACATATTATGTACATTTTTAGTTTTTCATTGACTGTTAAAAATATATAAATTTATGTTTGTTAAAAACCAAAAAGGAAGATAAAAAAACTATTTCTGTATTCACAGTTTTAATGTGAATGGTGTTGAGATTAAATTCGGAACATTTTGGAAGTGTTTTCTTAATAAGTCGTAAAATAAAAACTCATGAATCGATTTTTTAAACTTATTGAAATACGTCAAGGAAACTGAATGGAATCGACTTTTTGAGTTGTTACTAAATTTCAATTGGAAATGGCCTATTAGAGGTCACTGACGTAGGACCGCACACGAGACTTTGAAATTAGCGCCTATCGTAAACTATCTTAAGTTCCCTCTCCCCCCCCCCCCCTCTCTCTCTCTCTCTCTCTCTCTCTCTCTCTCTCTCTCTCTCTCTCTATATATATATATATATATATATATATATATATATATATATATATAATGTGTGTGTGTGTGTGTGTGTTTGTGTGTGTGTGTGTGTGTGTGTGTGTGTGTGTGTGTGTGTGTGTGTGTGTGTGTGTGTGTGTGTGTGTGTGTGTGTGTGTGTGTGTGTGTGTGTGTGTGTGTGTGTGTGTGTGTGTGTGTGTGTGTGTGTGTGTGTGTGTGTGTGTGTGTGTGTGTGTGTGTGTGTGTGTGTGTGTGTGTGTGTGTGTGTGTGTGTGTGTGTGTGTGTGTGTGTGTGTGTGTGTGTGTGTGTGTGTGTGTGTGTGTGTGTGTGTGTGTGTGTGTGTGTGTGTGTGTGTGTGTGTGTGTGTTTGTGTGTGTATATGATTGAATTGCACAAAATAATATTATGAAAAATTGCTTGCATTAAATCAGTTGCTAGAGGCGATTAATAATTTTTATTAACGACTCGAAAAGCTTGAGAAGTTGTAATGAAAACAAGTTGTGTTTCTGAAAGTGAGGGAGCAACGGCTGGAAATAATTCATCCCTTATCGGGTCAAACGCGGTCACTTGCAGCCTTTAACTTGGTTTTGTGTAATCATTACCCTCCCTTGTTTACTTTTATGTCTTTTCTTTTCTTGTCGCTGTTTGACATTGCAAAGGGACAGTCAGTAAGGGATATTTTTATACAACATTTTTCTTATTATTTTGTCTTTAGGCGATCTGACAGCTTTGTTTATGCATCGTAATGTAGACATAATAAAATTGAGGAGTGTAATTAAATGAATTGTGTTTTTAATAAGAACTAAACGAAATAATGTGTTAAGCTAAACAAATATTTGATCGGGAATTTCTTTAATTAGTAAAAAAAACAAGAACATTAACTTTTCTTTTATTAATGCTATTTTTATTGTGCTCAATCGTTGTCTTTACGCACATAAACTGAACAAATTATTGTTCAGGAATTTTCAATGAATTGTAAAATTGACTAACTTTTATAAAAATTAACTTTTTAATTAAGTTTTGTAAAATATTTGTTTTGTTTCTTTACAGTTATAATTTAGGTAAGGCCGATACATTTTAAAAAAAAATTGTGGTTAGAAAATAACAAAAAAATCATAAAGACGTGTTTGTCCTGGTTTTTGTATTTATTTCGTTAAAAAAAATACTCCGTTGAATGTTTTTGAACCGTAATTGGTTTTGTTACAAAAATTGATTTTAAGATTTTCTTAGGCAAATAAAGTAAATTATTTCTCTCAAAATACCTACTTTAATTATCAGTAGCACTTTAAATTCTATTGAAAACTACCGTCAGGGTTAATGTTTGTACTTTGGGTACAATGTGAAAGTTAAAAATGAAAATGTAACTATTATTAGGCTGTGGAATCAGATTAAGAAAAAAGCTGTAACTAATAAAGTGTTATATTGCGTAGTGTGATTTTAATTCACTCGAATAGAAGTCGATTGTATATGAAACATAGAACTACATGGGCAAGGAATGTAGTCGATAGACTGTGTGGCGCTTTATCGAGTAAGTAGCTAGCAGTACACCCATTGACGATCATTTGTACATGTCGTGTGTACATACGCTTCTTTAGCTTACTTTGTATTGTGAACCTGTGATTTAAACTGTGTGTGTGTGTGTGTGTGTGTGTGTGTGTGTGTGTGTGTGTGTGTGTGTGTGTGTGTGTGTGTGTGTGTGTGTGTGTGTGTGTGTGTGTGTGTGTGTGTGTGTTTGTGTGTGTGTGTGTGTGTGTGTGTGTGTGTGTGTGTGTGTGTGTGTGTGTGTGTGTGTGTGTGTGTGTGTGTGTGTGTGTGTGTGTGTGTGTGTGTGTGTGTGTGTGTGTGTGTGTGTGTGTGTGTGTGTGTGTGTGTGTGTGTGTGTGTGTGTGTGTGTGTGTGTGTGTGTGTGTGTGTGTGTGTGTGTGTGTGTGTGTGTGTGCAAAAGACTTTTAGTTAATTGTCTTAATACCTTTAAATCTCAATCTGCAATAGATTGTCGATAATATTTAAATAATTTAATTTGGTAATTTAAATGTAAATTGTAATAAGTTTTCAGATTAAGTGAAAGAGGATTTCTACCTTATTTATTCATTCTACATTAATAGTATTACGTTTTTGATTTTTATTGAGTATAAACATTATGTGGTCTCTATAATAGAATGTGTAGAATATGTGAACGATCTATTATTTTAATACGGTACTGAGGCTCGTGACTTGTGTTTTGTTTTGAAATGCAATGATATCATTGAAAGTTTTAAAACTGGTTATTTTATCATTTTCAAAGACAGGAAGCAGTTGTGAATGGGTTATACAGTTCGGTATACTGGTATAAACACGTTCAAATGTAAGCGGTAATAAGTAATATAGTTTACTATAAATTAGTTTAAATTAAATCCAAATTAAAGGGAGAAAACATAATAAATGTAGAGACATCGTCGCAAGCAGATATTACGTTTAAAAATCTGAACATTTTAAAAAAATTAACATTTTGTTTGGTGTTTAACGTCCGACTATTGTGCACATTTGGGCTAATGCAGACGATGGGATGATTTATAGCGTATGAAAATGCCAAGCCCTCGCCGGGAATCGAACCCGGGTCCTCGAGGTGAAAGCCTAGTACCGCTATCCACTAGACCACCGAGGCGGCTAAAAAAATTTTTTTGTTAGTGTGGTCGAGAGGTCTAAAGCGTTTAATTTAATTAAAAAATTAACAGGAGGAAAGACCGTTGAAGAGAAAGTTTGAAAGGAGCCAATCAGAAGCGAGCGAAAACGTATGATTTTGAAGAGCCAATCAGAAGCGAGCACGTCTGGTTTAATGTACACGTGTTGAATAGAGGAGGGGTACGAAGTGGAAATAAAAAATTATAAACTGGAAGGGCCATAATATTGGTGACCAGTTTTTGAAGATATAGTTTTTGAAGATGGAGGTGCTCCGAAAGGCGTCAACGAAAGTAGAATTGACGAAGCTAGGGAAGGCAGATCATTATACTGAACACAGTAAATATAGTCTTGATAAGTATGCATTGAAGTGTGATTCCATAATACTCATCAATAATGTATTCCTTCTCACTTAGAAGCTCGAATAATATTAATATAAGACTAATATGTATTTAAATTTAATAATTGTAAAGGAAACTATAAATAAAAATACATAAATGTAACAAACTTATATTTTTTAAATATATTAAAGGAATATAGGCCAGTGTTATCAGAACAGGACTGGAGAAGATAAAATATGTGCCTCAACCCTTACTGCTGATAACGTAGCATTGTTACAAATAATTGATGACTTTGCTCGAAACACTCCATCAATTAACAGTTATCAGTCTCAGATACAGTTCCCTTTTATATTGTCTGAGCCGTAGAAAGTTGGAAAAGTGTGAGTGAAAAATGTGTCTAATAACTGCTGCTTGTCTAAATAATAGAAAATTATCTTTTAAATAATACTTCTGAAAATAAGCATTGAGTTTTCGGTTCCTTATTTCAAGGGTGACGTCAGAGGTAGCAACGATTTCACTGCCGCAAGTGTTTGTCAATTTAATTTAATTTTTCAAACTTTCATCAACGGTTACGACCAGTTATTTCCTTTTTATTTGAATTTTTAGATAAATGTTGTGACGCTCATCATTTGAACTTGTAAAGTGTGTTATAAATTAACCAAAAGGTATGATATAGTTAAAAAATCATCAAGATTAAAATTTAAAAAAAATATTACATTTTTCAGTAAATATAGTTGTATACAGTTCTTCTCTAAGAATCAGTTGCTTTAGTATAAGAGGCTTATGTAAATGTGACTGGTAAACCAATTTATATTTACAGTAATTCATATTTAACATCATTATAAAATTGTATTACCTTTATTTCCTCGTAAACATTTTTTGAGAATATTCAATATTTTATTTTAATAATTTTAAAATGTAAAATTCGAATTTATGCTGCTGTTACTTAATTGTGTTAAGCGAGGTTACTGTGTGTTGCAATTACTTTTATTTTCCAAAAAATTCAAATTCAAAGTATGGTCATTTATTTTCACATACTTTACATCAGGGGTCTCCAAGCTTTCCAGCCTTAGGGCCATACTGATTACTCCAGTAAGTTCCGAGGGCCAAAACCATATTATCATTGTTGCCGGTGGTAAAAAGTGAAATAGTCCACTGATGAAAAAAAAAGTCCGAAAAAGTACGCAACGTTTAAAAAAGACTGCAAATCGAACTAAAGTCCGCAAAACGGCAACACTGCATATTATTAATTTTCCTGTCATTATCTGTAATTTCTAGATTAGTCGTAGAGTACGAGCCATGAGGAGTAACGTGACACGACATCTGTGTTACAATTCTGTGTTTCTTTATCCAACTTATCACAAAAACAATAACAATAAGCCTACAACAATGTTATGAGTAGTTAGCCCATGACCATATCAATGTAGATGTCATATTAATAATTATTCAACATAAAATTAGAATACTTCAGTAAACTAAATTTAATTTGCTATAAAAAATATGTTCTCTAAAAGGAGTTTTCAAGTATGCTAGCTCTCCGCGGGCCGGACAAAATCTGTCCGCGGGCCGGATGTGGCCCTCGGGCCGTAGTTTGGAGACCCCTGCTTTACATAAATGCATTAACAGTACATAAAAGGTTTGAATCATTGTTCTCCAAAAAATTATAAATTTAGTTCTACATTTGATATTTTTTATAAAGACGGGAAGTTTTTATATGTTCTTGTTTTAAGGCTGTTCGTAATACAAATCGATATACTTAAACACGGTTAAATAAATAAGAGTTTTGTATATTTGTATACGTAGTTATATTTGAATAAAAAACTAAAATTTTGCTCGCAAAACAAAAATAGTTGAAGTAGTTTTTGTAATAATATTTCGTTCGATACGTCGAAGTAGTCACTTTGATGCAGCCATATTGTTTCAGTAACCAATTAAAAAACATCACTTTATAACGGATTTACTGCGAATGGATAATAAAGCGATTAAATAATTTATTCCCATACGGTAATTAATAAATAACGACCTAAACACAATGCATGCACATCCATATTTGTTATTACATTTTCATCATATGTTCCTCGTATGAAACAAAGGTATTGTTGTTTGGGAATAATTAAAATTGATTGCGATTAATTTGCGAAACTTCAATTTTGCTAAACAAAGATAATTTTTAATTTATTATACCCAAAGTATTTTGAATGTATTAAAATTATTATGTAGCTTTTATTTCTTTATATACTCATAAATAAAAAAAAAAAATGCAGTTGGGGCAATTTTATTGTTTAAGAAATAAAGCCAATGGTTGTCAGAACTTATTTTTTTTAATTTGAGTTAAAATCTATAAACATGTTCGCGTATTAGAACATTTGTTAATGAAATGGTAATCAATGTTATAAATTTTTTAAATGCCTTTAGTTCTTTATTCATTTCGGAAGTTTATTAAAAATACCGACTCTTTCATATTGATTGTTTACCTACTTACTGTCACTTTACTATATATACTATACAAGTAATAAAATTACCAATTCTGATTATGAAAAATGAGATTTTTAGCGACTTTATATATAGTTAACGTCAAACCCGTAATTTCGTGGAAAATATGAAATTGTCAGAAAATGTATGCAAAGTTTAAAAACTATATAATTGTCTGTTCTTTATTTTTGTAAAAAGTAAGTTCATTGTTACTGAATTTACTTGCAAACGACAAGTATCGAAAAAACCTTTTTAAAACGTTTTACTGGCGCTTGAAAGCAAAGGAAGTACCTTAAAGGGAACGTTTAAAACAGATTTTGTGGTTGCTGCTTTTAGCACTGTTAAATTACGTCAAATGCGAAAAGCCTCTTTATTCTTAAAATAACTTTTTTGTTTATTTTTTTAGTGTCAAAGAAATATATTTATATGGCAACAGCTTTGTGTTTGAAAAAGTAAAATTAACTTGTTTGTTGTATATTAAAAGTTAAAAGGATGGATATAATGTCAAACAAATAATTTTTAAACGTAATATATAGGCTTATAGAATAATATGCTTCATTCACTAACCTCATGAAACCATTTTAAACAACAATAACTTCTTTATTAGTATAAATCAATAATCAAACGGTAAATTCATTTTTTCAACAAACTTCAATACTAAG
Organism: Callitettix versicolor; assembly: GCA_022606455.1. NCBI lineage: Eukaryota > Metazoa > Arthropoda > Insecta > Hemiptera > Cercopidae > Callitettix > Callitettix versicolor. Next base: position 2,036,553 of record CM040189.1, on the reverse strand, counting down.
CCAGTATCTTTCATAAAGTAAACCCATTTAGACAAGAAGTTTCTTATTTCACTTAAGAGAAAATACAATTTCAGGTCGCCTCTACAAATTGGAAAGAAAGTGGTGTGCAGCACAATGCGCCTGCCATTGTGGAAGTATGCAACCAGCTATGTGTATACAAATTGCCTACCTTGCGCCTGACAAAGGTTGCGCTTGCAAACTGTTTGTTATCAGTAATGTGGACTACTTTACATAGATTTTTTTTTAAGTCTACGCCAAATATCTAGATGAAACATCTTGTTGAGTGTTTACAGGCATATTTGTAGGTACTATACAATGCAGTTGTTTCATTTTAAGTTAGTTCATTTCCTTTATTTTCAGAGGAGGTTATGTGAAATGGTAATGTATGCAACCTAAAAAGCTGATTTGGATGGTGAAATTACATTTTCAAAAACATGTGAAATACAAATTATATGATATTTTAAATATGTGCAGTATAATTATGAAAAAGTAGAAGTCGAATTTCTCCCAAAGCCGTTTTGTGTCAATTAGTTCAAGATTAGCTTGCACCTTACCATGATGACAGTTTGGATTAAATGTTATTAACTACTTTCTTTGAACCAGTAATTCTAAGCAGCAACTCAATACACCATCCGTGTCTAACTAAGACTAATCAGTTATTATATTTACAGACTGTAATATAATTGTCAGTATTCAATACACCTTCAAGGTTCATTTAGGGCGTTATTATTGCATCAGAAATATTTACATGTCCTATCTTAAACATAAAAAATAAAGACTTTACGCTTTTGGCCTCAGACGTGTAATGTACTTTAAAGATATTTCTAACGATTGTTTTGTATCACTGAAAATCTGATTTAATCGTTGAAATCAACTTTATACCACTATTTCAACAACATTTCAGCTAATATTAGCATTTTAAAATTTACAAAGAAAAAAATCCTTGACCGTCGCCAGGTTGTATTTTATCGTATTTATAATTAAATGCGAACATTTAAAATAACATTTTGTTTACAGATTTTAGGGCTTATTATGTTAAGGAAAAATGTGTAAAATGCCAAACAACTTTGCGAATTTAAAATTGGCTCAAATTATATTCTTAAACATAAATGTGTGCAAATAAAAAGTTTAAAAATACACTTAAAGGCATAGTTAATCTGTAAATTACAAGAAACCTTTTTTTTGAAAAATAATAGTGCAATCAATTTTACACCAGGGTCTCCATACAAAAAAAGCAAAAAATATTTAATTGTTCAACACCAACGGGTCTTAAAGTTATGTTTTTTTACATGTAATTTCTTACTCTTTCTGCAGTAGAAAATTAGAAAAATAATGAACACCAAAAAAAAAATGCATACATTTTGTGTTTTTATGTTTATATCAAGTTCTTAAATATGATAATTTGTATTGTTATTATTTCCATGAAGTATAATTGACAATGAAGTTGGGACAGAATTCACCTAAGTTTTTAAGGTTTATCAAGTCCAGTAGGAGTAAACCTTTACTACACCGTAATGCCAGAAGTGATGATATTTTAAATAAAAGCTAAGAACTAATTGCTGCATTTGAAAAAATTAAAAAGTCTAGCGGGTTGGCATTTTCTCCAAATGGTACGCTTAGGTTCATAAGCCGAACTAAGGAAGGGTTTAATAAAAACAACCCCTAAAATGGAAAACAATTGTTTCGAAAGCCAAACACGGGTTAATTGCTAGTAGGACATAAAGTATTGCAAAATGAAATTGTGTATAACAAAATACTAAACCTCTTCAGTTTTCGGGGTAAAGAACATTTTATAAAAAATTTTGAAAATGTTCCTTATTGCTAATTTAGTTTTAAAACTTTGTGTAGATTTCCTATTACGAAGTTAATATTCGTCGTAAATTGAATGATTCCAGTTTTTAAGTCAATATGAGACAGACGGACAAGATGCGACCGTTTCTAAAGAGACGTGTTGCATGCAATCAATATACTGTAGTTAGACGTAGACTGAGTGCGGATGACGTCAACACTCGGTATTGACTGGTCACGTGATCTTACTGCTACTAGTGCAACCTGGTTGCAGACAACCGTACTAATTGTAGACTGACTCAGTCTGCGCTCTGGTAGCCATAATTGTAACTATTACAATATTGTTTTATAGAGTACAATATTGTTTTTTTATAACAATAACTTTCAATATATATTACAATAATTGTGAATTTTTTTTTACTAAAAATTACCCACCTATTAACAAATCTGAATTAATTGTAAAATTTGTTATCGAATCATTTTTGTAAATTAAAAAAAAAAGTCTATTTCTAATAAAACATTTAAAAAGTTTTATAGTTACAAAATTTTATATTCGAACTGATATTTGTATAAGAAAATGCCAGATATTTTTTTTAAATATGCAATTACCCTAAAATAAAATGCGATAATAAAATTCCAAATAATCATTTTTTGTTACAAAAATGTCTACGTAAAACTTTCTTGACATAAATAATAACAACTAACTTAAAGAAAAAAACGTTTGAACTTAAATTGATTGAAACAATTAAATTCATATTACACCATTATTAACCTTTCATTGTCAGTGATTTCCCCTCCTATATCTCCTATAAAAGGAGGCATTTTGGTTATTCCAAAATTATTTTATGTTATGTAGCATACTCTGTCATCGTAGATTTTAGCTTATGAGGCATACTTCCTTCTGTATGTTCGTTCGAGCATTATAATCTTCGATATATATGATCAGTATCGATGTTTTGATTCCCAACTAGCATCAACTTTTCTAAGTTTTTCAAGTCTAGTGAACCTAAATTGTCGGCTTTAGAACGTCTAAACAACTATTCCGTAGTAAATAAGTAAGAGTAGTTCTGCGTTAGTGTTAGAATGGGATCAGCTAAATTTTGTACACAAATCTAAAAAGTCTGTAATTGTCACAAATTACATTTAGTTTAATTAAAAACCTCTGTTGTCGCACAAATCAATTTTCTTGAAATATTTAGACGTTATTTTTCTACGTTTTTGTTGTGATTTGAAAATTTGAAATGGGTTTTAGTAGATCTAACAGTTTAACATACCCTAACACAATTAACACTAGGACCAAACAGGACTCGTATTTCTCAATACGATGATTTCTTCATTTCCTAAATTTTTCTTTTCTAATAGCTTCACTGTTTTTGTGACAAACCGATAACCGCATTACCGAGCTGTTTCACTGACAACGAAAGTGAATTGCCAACAATAACGTTATGTTCTTTTTATATTTTACACTTTTTGAAAATCTAATTACACCATCATAATGATCGTTACTAAAAACGTTTAAATTACATGGCAAATTATCAGTGAAATCCGTTTTTTTCATGTTTGCATTTTCAATGTAACTAATTGGAAAATTGAAAATGCTGATTTTATCGTTGAATACGAAGGTAAAACCAGATTTTCAAAAACGTGCAAGATGATTAAGAATGACCGCAATTGTCTGACGCATTTTGTTAAAAAACATTTTTATTTATTAATAAAAATCTATATTTAAGCCTAGAATTAAATGCACTAAAATTAGAAATGTAAATCACACACACAAACAAACACACACACACACACACACACACAAACATCAACACACGCACAGATTGTGATGATAAGAATTAGTGCTCATTTCATTTTTCCGAGTCTTAGTCTTAATATGATTGCTGCCCCAATAGCTCATTTTGTATTCAAACTTCACTAAAAATGCGATAACATTTTATTAAAACTGATTATAGCAATTGTATTAGTTGATTTTTCTATTATTTATATTTTTCTTACTCATTTTGTTAACAACCTTACGTTATAAAATATCCAAACTAAAAACAAAAAATCCTAAAATGTTCCGACACGAGTTACCGTAGGGTACATGCAGCTACACAGCCGATTCGCAACGACCCGTGAAGGCAACTTTTCACTGAATATTACCGACTCCTCCGAGGGGTGGAGAGTTATTTCAGATGTTGCCATATTCACTGAATACAAAACACAACTTTCTTCGGGGCAAACTTTTTAATTCAACTTTGTTACTTTCGGTAACCCCTGATATTAGGGTTGTTTTTTGTCTGTTTTTAAAAGGAGTTTATTTTAAAAGCTGTAAATACAACACGACCTGGCTGACCGGCTAGAGACGAAATGTCGTAAACTACGAAAAATAATAAACTACGTTTTCATTATTTGTAGATCGTGACACATTGGTTTTAAAACTTCGTAAATGGGTTGGAGAATTATTTGCAATCACACTTGCTTTATTCAGGACAAATTGCTTAATTTGATTTTTTTTAACAAAAATGAATCGTTTCAAAACGTTTTGATGTTTATATACTTAACAAAAGCTGAACAACTTAAATTTTATTGTTTAAAATATTTTTACCATCACTGGACTTAAGTAGACTATATCGCGCAGAAATTTGTGCAAAATCCATTTTTTTAAAATTCCAATTTTGAGAAACTAAGTAGATATTTCAATTTTTTCGTTAGCCTTTGGAAATAATTATTTGAGCTACAGTTAAGAAAAATCGTTTAAACTGTTTTTGAAAAAAATCGGAATTTTTTTTATCTTCTTTTGACAAAAAAAAAACGAACTTATAAACCTTTTTCAATGGCGAAGCTTAAAGATAGTGCAGGTTTTGAGCAAACCAGATCTGCATGCCAAATTTAGTAAACATAAGATAATTATTTTATTTATAATCAATTTTCTTTTTTAAATTTGAGATTATATTTTCATTTTTACACAGACATAACAATAACACAGCAGGAGCCAAAAAAACAAATTTAGTAGTGAGAGGGTTTTATTACGTTTATCTGGTAAATACAACACCATTGTTTCCTAGTCTAATTATATAAAACTTTCTTCTGTTTGTTGTTTTTGTAACAAATGTTATCATTTTAACATTACCAACCAAAATTTTTCTCAAACTCAGTTTAAACAAATATTGTATAGGAATCATTATTAATTTGTTGTTTGATGTTAAATGTAAAATCCTTTATAACATTAATACGTTTGCAGTGTGTTTCCAGTTATTACAATAAATTCCGCAAAAATGTGCGCGTGCTTTTATAGTAAACATATAAATTTTTCTTACAACATACAAACTTACCTTATCTTGTCAAAATCTTATCTAGTTAATTGCTGTAATGTGAACTTTAAAACTAAGATAAATAAAGGTATTTCAAATATTTCTTTGACAGAATAAAGTAAATATTTAGTTGTAAAAGTTATATATATATATATTTATTTCTTTATGTTTGTGTGTGTATGTGCATGTATATATATATATATATATATATATATATATATATATATGTGTGTGTGTGTGTGTGTGTGTGTGTGTGTGTGTGTGTGTGTGTGTGTGTGTGTGTGTGCGTGCGTGCATGCGTGCGTGCGTGCGTGCGTGTGTGTGCGTGCGTGTGTGTGTGTGTGTGTGTGTGTGTGTGTGTGTGTGTGTGTGTGTGTGTGTGTGTGTGTGTGTTAAAAAAACCGTCTCACGCTAGCAGTTTTGGTCTGTTTTAATTCAAACTTTGGGCTTAAATCAATGCTATTAACTTGTATAATTTCATTACTTAGTAAAATGCGTTTAACGTTTTAAAATTATGGCCAGTTTGTTTGTAGAAAAAAATAAAATTTTATTGTTACATATTACAAAACATAAATTGCATAAATAATACTTCACAAAATAAAACAAAAAAATATGTTGTAAATAAAAAATAAGTCGAACACATTCTGCATAAGTTAGTTACTCATTCCAATTTGGAAAATGGGCGCTGATAATTGGTCCAGAGATAAATCTGAGTGCCTTTATATTTCAAAAAGTAAATCCGCCCGAGCAGATAAGGTATTGGCATATTCATTAGTTCTGAAACCGACGGCGGAAATGTGTTTACTGCAGTTTGTGACGACTTTAGCGCGATCACGCGAGAACTTTATAACGAACTGAATGCGGACCCAAAAAGCTTTCTAAAAGTTGATTCGTTATTTTTTTTTGTTTACCTTCCTACTTAAAGTACTAATGAACGAGTGACATTTATTAAATTTAATCGTTCGTTTGATCCAGTATTAGACTATTTGAATTTCTGATGTGCTCTTTTCGTATTGCCAACTGGAACGGCAAGGATTAACAGTTCTCCAAAACCAGTGAAAAGAAAAATACTTTCTTGGCTAAATACTGTATTTTTTTTGAATAGCTAGTCAGGTACGAGTAATCCATTTCAAGACACGAGATAAATTTAATTGTAATGTGCATTTAGTAGTTAAAAAAATTTTAAAATAAAATTTACCAAATTATTTAAAATTGTTTGTTTTTAAAACTTAAAAAATGTTCGAAATAACATTTTATTAATTGATTATAAACATTGTTTACAAGATTTTTAAGGTTTTGTGTTTCGGAAAACAGTTTTTAAGTTTTGTAAACTTCTAGGTTATGTTTATCGTATCGAACGATGATGGTTTGCTAGCCGTAGTCCTTCAATATAAGTTCAAGACCTTGAACTATTTATTCAAGGTAGGCCTACTTTGTCCCACATATAAATGAATTTTTATTTTTTTTAAAACATAAAATTTAAAAAAATGTATTTTGAATGGACTCAAGTTGTCATAACGAACAAATTCTTACCGAAAAATATACATTAATTTGCATTTATGTAGACAGATTCTTTTATGCTAAATCCTGATTTCAAAAATAACTTAAAGTTATTAAACCATAATATTGATTCAAAAAAAGTAAATGCAAACCTAAGCTGTAAAACAAGTGATGAATTGAGATGCAAAAACAAACAGCAAACATATTTAACTAATTATTTGTAATTTTCACAATAATTACAAATATTCTTACTTACAGAACATACAAACTAACCTTAACAGAAAGACCAATTCAAGAGAAGCTGTCTAATAGCTGTGATATGCAATAACTCACGGTTTATTATAAATAAACATACTGATTTTATTGTAATTGTTCTGATCATCTGCATTTCTGATCTTTTGTCTCATATCCTTTAACATTTCACTCACAATGTAACAGTCCATGTGTGTTACGTTTTGTAGTTACGCATGGTATAGCATCATAACACATGTAAGTAACAGTCACACCCATAACGATTTCCAACAACTTCTGTTGAAAATAGGCCATACAACACTGTCAGGCCATACAACACTGTCAGGCCATACAACACTGTCAGGCCATACAACACTGTCAGGCCATACAACACTGTCAGGCCATACAACACTGTCAGGCCATACAACACTGCCAGGCCATACAACACTGCCAGGCCATACAACACTGCCAGGCCATACAAGACTGCCAGGCCATACAACACTGCCAGGCCATACAACACTGTCAGGCCATACAACACTGTCAGGCCATACAACACTGTCAGGCCATACAACACTGTCAGGCCATACAACACTGCCAGGCCATACAACACTGCCAGGCCATACAACACTGTCAGGCCATACAAGACTGCCAGGCCATACAACACTGCCAGGCCATACAACACTGCCAGGCCATACAACACTGTCAGGCCATACAACACTGTCAGGCCATACAACACTGTCAGGCCATACAACACTGTCAGGCCATACAACACTGTCAGGCCATACAACACTGCCAGGCCATACAACACTGCCAGGCCATACAACACTGCCAGGCCATACAACACTGTCAGGCCATACAACACTGCCAGGCCATACAACACTGTCAGGCCATACAACACTGCCAGGCCATACAACACTGTCAGGCCATACAACACTGCCAGGCCATACAACACTGTCAGGCCATACAACACTGCCAGGCCATACAACACTGCCAGGCCATACAACACTGTAAGGCCATACAACACTGTCAGGCCATACAGCACTGTCAGGCCATACAACACTGTCAGGCCATACAACACTGTCAGGCCATACAACACTGTCAGGCCATACAAGACTGCCAGGCCATACAACACTGCCAGGCCATACAACACTGTCAGGCCATACAACATTGTCAGGCCATACAACATTGTCAGGCCATACAACACTGTCAGGCCATACAACACTGTCAGGCCATACAACACTGTCAGGCCATACAACACTGTCAGGCCATACAACACTGTCAGGCCATACAACACAATCAGGCCATACAACACTGTCAGGCCATACAACACTGACAGGCCATACAACACTGTCAGGCCATACAACACTATCAGGCCATACAGCACTGTTAGGCCATACAACATTGTCAGGCCATACAACATTGTCAGGCCATACAACACTGTCAGGCCATACAACACTGTCAGGCCATACAACACTGTCAGGCCATACAACACTGTCAGGCCATACAACACTGCCAGGCCATACAACACTGCCAGGCCATACAACACTGCCAGGCCATACAACACTGTCAGGCCATACAACACTGTCAGGCCATACAGCACTGTCAGGCCATACAACACTGTCAGGCCATACAACACTATCAGGCCATACAACACTGTCAGGCCATACAACATTGTCAGGCCATACAACACTGTCAGGCCATACAACACTGTCAGGCCATACAACACTGTCAGGCCATACAACACTGTCAGGCCATACAACACAATCAGGCCATACAACACTGTCAGGCCATACAACACTGTCAGGCCATACAACACTGTCAGGCCATACAACACTATCAGGCCATACAACACTGTCAGGCTTAAATAAAAATTTAGCCACGCAAACACAGTTATATGTTAGTTGTGCATTAAAATTAACCGTGGCTTTATACGATAAGAAACAAAACCTTTAAACTCTTTGTTTTACTTTTGACCTGATATCATTGAAGAAACTTTCCAAACTGACTTCACTTAATGCACTTCAAAGACTTAATGTGTTGCCTATATCTATGAGCTCCTAATATTTTTTGTATTCTAATACAATTTTAATTTTTGTATTTTTAATGTAATGTTCACAAAAAATATTACCTGAAAAATACTTATTCGTGAGTATTCTGCATTACTTATTCGATATTTCGTTACTTATCCTGAAATTTAGCAGTTTTTATTACAAAGTAAAAAATAATTACAACAAAAGTTGCAACTTTAAACTGATTTGATTTTCACATTCTTATGTTTGCTGGTTTCCTATCAACAATACAGGCAATATTCTGAAACACTGTACGTTATATAGATGTGTATAGAATACAAAGTAAAAAATAATAGCTACAACAAAAGTTGCAACTTTAAACTGATTTGATTTTCACATTCTTATGTTTGCTGGTTTCCTATCAACAATACAGGCAATTTTCTGAAACACTGTACGTTATATAGATGTGTGTAGAATACAAAGTAAAAAATAATAGCTACAACAATAAGTTGCAACTTTAAACTGATTTGATTTTCACATTCTTATGTTTGCTGGTTCCCTTTCAACAATACAGGCAATTTTCTGAAACACTGTACGTTATATAGATGTGTATAGAATACAAAGTAAAAAATAATAGCTACAACAATAAGTTGCAACTTTAAACTGATTTGATTTTCACATTCTTATGTTTGCTGGTTCCCTTTCAACAATACAGGTAATTTTCTGAAACACTGTACGTTATATAGATGTGTATAGAATACAAAGTAAAAAATAATAGCTACAACAATAAGTTGCAACTTTAAACTGATTTGATTTTCACATTATTATGTTTGCTGGTTTCCTATCAACAATACAGGCAATTTTCTGAAACACTGTACGTTATATAGATGTGTATAGAATACAAAGTAAAAAATAATAGCTACAACAAAAGTTGCAACTTTAAACTGATTTGATTTTCACATTCTTATGTTTGCTGGTTTCCTATCAACAATACAGGCAATTTTCTGAAACACTGTACGTTATATAGATGTGTGTAGAATACAAAGTAAAAAATAATAGCTACAAGAAAAGTTGCAACTTTAAACTGATTTGATTTTCACATTCTTATGTTTGCTGGTTTCCTATCAACAATACAGGCAATATTCTGAAACACTGTACGTTATATAGATGTGTGTAGAATACAAAGTAAAAAATAATAGCTACAACAAAAGTTGCAACTTTAAACTGATTTGATTTTCACATTCTTATGTTTGCTGGTTTCCTATCAACAATACAGGCAATTTTCTGAAACACTGTACGTTATATAGATGTGTGTAGAATACAAAGTAAAAAATAATAGCTACAAGAAAAGTTGCAACTTTAAACTGATTTGATTTTCACATTCTTATGTTTGCTGGTTTCCTATCAACAATACAGGCAATATTCTGAAACACTGTACGTTATATAGATGTGTGTAGAATACAAAGTAAAAAATAATAGCTACAACAAAAGTTGCAACTTTAAACTGATTTGATTTTCACATTCTTATGTTTGCTGGTTTCCTATCAACATAACAGGCAATATTCAGAAACACTGTACGTTATATAGATGTGTATAGAATATTGGCCTGTGAATCAGGAAGGGATTTTTTCTTAGTAATGACTATATTATAGTTACAACGTTATGCATTGTAACATTAATGGGCTGTACATAACACTATTAGTGTGTAAATATTTTATTTGCATTTAGATTGGATGTGCTGTAGTAACAGCGAGGCTGCATAGTTCCGTCAAAATGCAGCCTCAGTTAACATTCAAATTAGTCGCAACGTTGTCGAAGCGAAGTAGCGTTGCATGTGTACAGGGTGCGTCGTTAAACCGGTGCATAATGCAGCTTAGAATATATTCCTTTAATAATTAATTGATGGACGTTGTTCAGTACACCGTGTACACGTGGTAGAACTAATAATTTAGCCTCTATCATTCTCAATTTTGCTGTTTAAAGAAAATTGTCGAACCATTAGAAATATGTTATGATTTATGCCTACTTTTTGTAACTCTTCAGATTGGATAATGTAAAATAACCAATGTATCAGACAAATATTTAAAAAAGTACAATATCTTGTTCCAACAGTAAGAAAACTTGAAAGTTTATTAAAATATACTTACGATTTTCATAAAAGATCATACTTACATACACTAGCTAGTAAATAAGCTATTAGCTATAGAATACATTTTTTTCAAATTGATTCTAATTATTTTAATAAATTTGACCCAATTAAGTAAGTATGCGACAACATGATTCAAAATTTACCGCGATAAATTCTTAAAAAAACGCGGTTAGAAAATTAATTAATTTTGACCAAAACCGATGGTATTGAATTGTAATTATTTATGATTAGTTATAACTTTAATTCATTGCGCCGATTGAAAAATTAAAGCAGTCAAGAAAAGCTTTACGAGTATCACGAAAATCCCCGACTGAATTCAGCATTTTTATTTTTTTGATTTTGTTCAAGGATTAAAATTGATTTAGTGTAATATTAGGTACACCGACCTGAATCACGAATCATAACACAATTCTAATGAATCAATTTAAAAAAAAAATAGTTAAATTTTCTCTGAACCGAATATTTTATAAATAGTGTAGGTAAAAACGCACCTTTTGGAGCCCAGACATAGGTTTGGCTATATGAGGACTAAATTAAACAAATGTGTTCAAAATTGTTTTACCGATTGTAATAAAATGGTACTTTTAATAAGTTATTATAAATGTCTTTAATTAATGTTTTTGTCTTGAGGAATACGCAAACTAGTCTTACGTTACAAGTTGAATTTATTGTTACTTTTTCGGATATCTGACATTATTTGTGTATATAAAAACAATACACAACTTTATGGAGAGTATGGATTAACTCCCGTTCTCATGTGCCTTAAAACATAAACCTAGATGCCTAAGTCTTTGTTAAAATACCTAAATACTAAGAGAAATCGTTCATGGTACCCTGAGTGTTACTAAGACACAAAAATAAGACATGTTATGGATAAAGGTAATGCCACGCTTATCCTAAATGCCAACATTATTTCTACTTTCATTGCTGGAAGATACATTTTGATTAATAAGTACACAAATTATTTTTTTAATTATAATTATTTAATAATTAAAAAAAATTAAGATAAACTTTTCAGTTATCTTGTAGCATTTTTGTTTCGTTATCTTGGTGACTTATTATTTCCTGATTACATGATTCTATGTTTTGTTTCTGGTTTGGCTACTCAGAAAGTCACGAAACGTCGATGATTTTCGTCTTTTGTAAGTATTTTAACTTAGATGTTGTTATCAAGGCCGAAGTTCTTGTTGCATGGATAGGTTGTGAACTAGAGTTGATCTATAATCTCAAAATACCGTTTGATGTTTTTATATACACAATGGTGACAAGTATCCAAATAAATAGTAAATAATACAAAATATATTCTAAAAGTAAGTAACATTTTTAAAATAGAACTGTTTTATTTTTTTTAGCGTAGAGCAATATTTTTTATTATTATTTAATTAGTTATTATGATAACGTTTACAAATCAGTAAAAATAACAATAATATAAATAATAATAATAATAACAGCAGCCTGGCCAGCGCCTTAGCGATATCGGCTACCGAGTACAAATAAGCAAAGACACGAACACATAAATGTAAGTAACATTTTTTATCTGGGCTGATCTGAAAACAGTTTTCTTCTTCTTTTCGTTTCACCCTCTTTGGGGTACGCTGAATCAATCATTTCTTGCGCGCTGTACTTTTCTTTGTTCCCAGTAGCTCTTCATTCTTTCCGATCTTCTTTTCCTCTCCTCTTCCGAAATGACAGGTTTAGGTCTTATTTTGGTTTTATCTTGGAATCTTATTCTTTCGTCCTTGGTACTTATCTTAGCAGTTTGGTCAAGCAGTGAATTTACTGTAATTTTTAATTCTATTAGGTCTTTTTCAATTTCTTTAAACCAGTTCGGTTTTGTTTTACGATTATGGAAAAAATCAAACACCTGTTTCGTCAATCTATTGGAGTTCATTCTAAGAAGATGGCCGTAAAAATTTATTCTCCTCTTTCTCATAGTATCTGACAGTTTTTCAATTTTCTTATAGAGAGCTTCATTTCTTATATATACTATCTTATTATCCTGAAATTTTGTTCCTATAATTTTTCTTAAGATTTTCCTTTCCGTTATTTCAAGCTTTTCTATCTGGCCTATGCGATTCATGGTTAATGTTTCTGCTGCGTACAGTGCTTCCGGCTTGATCACTGTTTTATAATGTTTAATTTTGGACCCCCATGAAAGGGATTTCTTATTGTATGTGAATGAAAACAGTTTTATTTATTAAAGTTTAAATACTGAATATTTTCACGATATAAATACATTCTTACACTTTGTAATGTGAGAAGTCAACATCGATTTTAAAATTGTTTCTTGTTAAAAAATCGAATCACTTCAATTTTGTTTGTAAATTTTTCCTAATCGCAAATTATTATTATTTAAAATTTGGTTCTGTATTTAACGTTATAGATCTGCTTATAAAATTTAAGTCATATAATACCGAGCGCATTATCAGAAAATGGAATTTTTAGATTTTTCTCTCGTCGTATTTTTTCCGATACATCGAACCGTAATATCCGGAAAATCAACCACAATGTTTTGTTTTGTTCCTGAAGGTTGCATTTGTTCGTTGTCTAGATAAAATAAATTGAAGTTGATCTATCGAGTTCTATTACAAATATTGATAGATTTTATTTAATTTAGGGGTAATTTCAAAGTTACAGCGCAATACAGGAATTACTAGACCTCTGTGTCATTTGTTTCCCTTCCGGATTGGCCCCAATCTTTTTTTTCCATTAGCCAATATATTTGCTTCCCCTCTTTCACCTGTCAATCACCTTCACATCTCAACGCCCCTCGGCCTGTCTGCAATCATTAACAACCACGAGTGCGTCTACGTCCCTCGATAAGCGCTTAAAGCCTCTTCTTATAAAACTTGCTTTCTTCTCAGTGTACCTGTTATTTTAAAAATAACTTTGCCACGCGGCTGTCTCGCTGGCGTAATGGAATCAAATTTCAAGCAATAGTCTTTTTTTAAATCTTACACTGTTTTGAGATTTCACGAGCATAATAAACGTTAAATTTTACAGGTGATAGCAATTTAAACTTTTAAATGAACCAATGAAAATTGTAATATAAATTTTTATGATTATTTTGAATTAAATCTAGTCACAGTTGAAAAATTGATAATGAAAATGAATACACTTTTTAACGAGCCATCGGAAGTTGATCTAGAGTCATGATTGGTGCTCATTTCAAGGTCTGTACTATGATGGCTCCTCTACGTATTCAATTTTCGATGAAGATTGGCAAATGTATTAATGCACTACTAAAATACTTATTTCATTCAGTACTGAATTTGTATATAAATAAGTTACAACGCAAATATTCATGTAAGTAATTTATTAGTATCTTAGAGATGTACAAATTTGAAAAAAGTATTATTATTACACAAAAGGAGTTTAATGAATCATTCTATCCGAAGTTATCAGAAAGCAAGCCAAACAAAACTATTAACGTGAAGTATTTAAAAAGAAATTTAATCTATTTAACCGTCTGTGACTTTATTTATTATTTACGCGTTTCGGAACTAAGTTCCCATCTTTAGGAGGTCGTAAACACATTAGTGTTTGTATAAGAAACACACAACATATTTCGTAAAATATTATATTAAGTACTTCAATATCGGGTCTTAGAATCGATGACTTTAAATTATTTTAAAACTTTAGAAAGACCACATTTCGTACCTTTTCAAAAAAAGATTGTGTGCAACTTCTGGTTAGACAACACGTCTGTAAGAATCTACGTGACGTGCAACGCACGTTTAAAATTAAACACAAGCCAACGTACGTAACTTCTCAAGCCAAAATAACAACGAATCTTCTCTCGTGTCCAACGTTGACGCGGCAGCTTTTTAGGTCTTAATCCTTTAATTTGCATTTAGATTGGCAGCCCTTCTGCTACCAGGAGCGGCTACAATTTCCTTAAATATAAAGGTATCAAATGAGATTAGTTCTTGACGAAACCGGTGATTTTTGTGCGTAACGCTAAAAAATTATTTTGGTTAAAAAATCAAAGTCTGAATCATTCACACAATACTTGGGATTGCAGTGTTTTTGCAAGAATCGTTTTTTAAAACATTTCAATAAACTGGTTTTCGTTGGCGCAAATACCATTGTTGTCTTTTATAACCTAAACTGTAACAGCGAGTTAATGTATACTGTAATTAAAAATGTTTAAAAACCTATTAATTTCAGGCTAACAACTTTGGTTCAAAAAAAAAAATATCAAAATTTGCCTGTAGGTTTTCAAAAACCTGCAGAAATATATAGAAGAATATATATAATTCTTATTGAGAAATGTATATATTATTCGTGGAAGGCAAATCTTTCAATGCCGTTATGGTAGAAAAATTGGAACAATATTTTTTGTACTTACGGACTTTTATGAGGTACTTTCTTAACAAAATTCAAAACAATGTGTCTATGCGTTTTGCTGGAACTGCGTAACAAAAAATAAACAACCAAACAAACAATCAAATACAAAACCAATCAGTAAAGTTATAACTGAAATTTCCTTTCTTTTAGTTAATTACCTTTTAAAATTTCCAATTTGCATTAAAAATACAATACACTTGAAAATTTTATAATTTTAAATACTCTTTAAAAATGACCTAGTGATAAGGATAGGCGTTCATTTCAAGGTTACAAGAGTGAACTGTCTTATGGCTACTCCAAAAATTTGTAATCCAGTAGAATTCTATAATAAATAATGTGCAATAACTAATTCGTTCTTTAAAGTGAATTAGTATTGCATGTTTTTAGAAATAATTTGATTCCCTCAAACTTGTTAGCATAGACCAAAAATCTGAAAACTAGGAGAACATTTATTGGTCTCCTTTATTTAATAATTTATGTGTTTTTTTTAATACGAAACTATCTATCTATAATTCGGTGTACAACGTTCTACGCCGTCTTCCGATCTCCAACCTCCACCGATCGCGGTCCACCTCAGGTCTTCTGGTAAATCCCTTTTTTTTATTTCCTTTTCGACTCACTCTCTCCAGCTCAGTCTCGGCCTTCCTCGTTTTCTTCTTCCAGGTGTTCGCCATTGCATGATTTTTTTGGGAATTCTTTGTACATGCCCGTACCAAACCAGTTGTTTTGTTCTTATATCCTCTACAATTGTATGCCTTACGTCCATTATCCTCCGTATACTTTCATTTCTCACTCTCTCTTTTCTTGATCTTCCTGTCACTCTTCTCCAAAAGTCCATCTCAGTAGCCAACAGCATTCTTTCTGTTCTCCTCTTAATTGGCCATACCTCACTACCATATGTTATAATGCTTTTTACAATTGTGTTATAAATTCTTTTTTTATTCTCTTTTGAAATGTTTTGATCCCACAACACCCCATTCAGCATAGATACAGCTCTCCTTCCAAATACTATTCGTTCTTTAATTCCTTCATCTAATGTACCATCTTGTGACATTTTAAGTCCTAAGTACGTATAATTTTGAGAATGCTGTATCCTCCGTCCATCTTCTAAAATTATGTCGTGCTGCCGTCCACCAATGCACGTGCACTTCGTTTTCCCCAGATTCACTTCAAGTCCCCACTTACTGTATTCCTCTATTAATTTGAGAGCAATATGTCCGAGGTCCTCGTGATCTTGTGCGAGGACAATCTGGTCGTCCGCAAAACATAGCGTGTATAGAGTGCTGTCGTCTTGTAGAGGAATGCCCATACCTTTACATTTGTTTTTCCATCCTTTCAGGGCCTGTTCTAAGTAAATTTTAAACAATGTTGGGGAGAGGCAACATCCCTGCTTAAGACCCTTATACGTTTTAAATCCTTGTGACACTTGTCCTTTTATTTTTATCTTGGCTATCGCATTTTCATATAACCTTTTCGCTGCTTTTATTAAGTTAATATTTACATTTGTTTTGGTTAAGAATTCCCACAATTTACAATGTGGGACGCTATCGTAAGCTTTTTGCAAGTCCACATACAATAGGTGGATCTCCTGGTTCACTGCAAATACGAAACTTAACCTCAAAATTAGGATTACAAAAGAAGATACTAAATATCGTGAAAATATTATTTTCATTTCAAGAAAGCCTAAACAAATGCGGTTATATTTTAAACATATAAAATCCAACAGTAGTAATTTGAACCTGCCAGTGCAGGTCTCACTTCTTGTGAACTATCCGTAATAATATTAAAATTAATGTCTTCTATAATATCAGCTGTTTTATAAAAAGCTGAATTTACTAAAATGAATGCAACAAAACACTCTCTCTCTCTCTCTCTCTCTCTCTCTCTCTATATATATATATATATATATATATATATATATATATATATAAGCCTAGTATATCCGAGAGTGCCGATAACTCTTCAAACCACCCCAGCAGCCCCGAGGGAGTTAATATGGTATGGTAACATACCATTCCCCATCCTTGAAAAGCTATTGGTATGGAACTGCAGGGGTTTGTTTTGGATATGTGTGTGAGGGAAAAAAGGTCATCGAACCAATGGATTTCTTATGGGAAATAGATTAATCAGCTGACAATCGAGTGCTGAATCACAACATTTAAGCTAATGTATGTACACTACTGATTAGAATTCAAAGCCCTGTTTGTAGATAAGTAAAACACAGCTGATCGGCAACATTCCAATGCTTCACCTTTAAAATTGAATAACGCTAGCCCGTGAGCTAACCAATAGGATATTTAACCCGTAAGTGGAATGTTTTGTAACGCTAAATACCAAAGTCAAAAGGCAGTTTAATGAAACCAAATTTCGAAATGTAATACAAAAAATTAAGTAGTGAAAATAGTTTACTTCAAAGTTCCTAAATTAGCGTGTATATAATTATAAATTATACCAAAGGAATGTAATTAACTATTACATTAGTATTACAGAACTATACGTGATGCAGTAAAATATATGACTTCCGTAGTATGTCTATAGTTATGCCAAGAAAAGAGAAAAATATAGCTTTAAATAGTGTTAGATAGCGATGGTACAATGTAGAACGAACGGATGTCGACCAATCAGCCAAAGGAAGCTAATATATCAAAAAAGAAGGCTATATTAAGAAATTGAAGTCATTCTGTAAAGTCCAAAATTCCATTCCAATTGTTAATGAAAGATATTATCTAACATTTTATGTGTTAAGTAAACTAAAAAATAATTAAATTTGATGAATTTAAAAAAAATAGTACATTAAAAAATTAGGGCTTCTCTAGTAAAATAACGAACATAGTCTTATCGAACTCAAAAATAATATCTTTAAATTTAAATGTTTTAAAATGACTTACTATATAAGGGAACAAATATTTTTAATTATATTCGTTTATTTAAGAAATAACTATTATTCTGCCAGTAAGATCACTCCAACCCGAGGTAAAATAGATAATAATTATTTTTTATAATAAATATAATAAACTGTTTTTAAAGAATAGTTATAAATTAGTAAAACAAATATTCAAATTATTAAACATTTCAAAGTTTAAAAATTAAATATTTAAAGAACATTTTTACATTACTATTCAGCTAGTAATAAATATATATTAGGCAATTCCGACACAGTGTAGGCCAACATTTACAAAGAATGCAAAATAATGTTTAAGACAAAAAGTAGGCTAATAAATTGTTTCTTAAGCCAAAATTTTAACAATAAATCTCCGCTAGGTTACTGAAGCTTTCCTGTCAGATATAGGCCATTAAAACTAATTAACGTATCCTGTAGCCGAGAAAACCCGGTCGCCACTGCATAGATGAAGTTAAATTGAAATTTGTGCGATGCTTTGCCATCGAATTGCTTACAAAGCTGTCATTTGCATTTATATTGGCAACACTGACGCTAATAGTGAATAGAAACATTTCCTTACATTTATTTTGTACGGAAATCTGAAAGCCAGCTGTTTTCTTATCAGTTGTATAGATAGACTTGTTATGTATCCGTTTGTAACAGACAATAGGATATATATACAAAAATATTACAATAATTTATATACATTGTTGAACAAAAAATTGGGGAATTTTTATTGGTGAATCTATTGAAAATGTTATGCGGCCACTTTTACTACTAACCTGTCACTACTAGCTTTTGTATGCCATTACAGACCTATGGAAGATAATTTTCAATACATAGTGTTTAGCTATATATATATATATATATATATATATATATATATATATATATATATATATATATATATATAATTATTATTATTATTTGCGTATATACCCTGTTGGATCACGCAAAGCACTCCGACTCATGTCTTGTTCCTTCTAATCCTTCCACACCTCCCTCATCCTGTCCCCATGGATCCTCTTCCGCTCCTCCGTCCATTTTACCCCTGCTCTCTTTGGGATTTCATTCTCTGGGATCTTCCAACCGAGCATCTTTCTCTTGTATGCGTTCCTGTCTTCAATGTCTCTTAAGTCTATTTCTGCGTCATGTAGGTCTATTCTGACTTGTGTGATCCACGACGTTGTTGATTTGACACCTTGTATATACTTAAGGATTCTGTTGGCAAGTCTCGTTGTTGGAAGTCTACAAATGTGTTCATAGAACTGAAGCTTCCTTCTTCTGATATCTGCTGCCAGGTTCGATTACTTCTCTGTGGTCTTCCGGGAGTGCAACCTGTAACCGTCTTCTGTTAATCTCGGACCAAGGATCTTCCTCAAGATTTTGCATTTTCCTTCAAAATGTCTTCCATGGTAGCTTTTGTGTGGAGTGCTAGCGTCTCGCTTGCGTATAATGCCTCCGGTTTTATGACTGTGTTGTAGTGTCTGATTTTTGTGTGCGTCGACATACATTTCTTATTGTAGATATCACGCTTTATACCTAGAGCCTTCATTTTCAGTAGCCGAACCCTTCGCGCAGCCTTCTCGCCACCTGTGGGTTCCAGAATTTTTCCCATATATATATGGCTTGAATGTATTGTATTTATTTAGTTTAGTTCATTTTATATAGTTTATAGTATTTCGAAAAGATACAAACAAATAGATATATTTTAAAACCGTAAAAATATATTATTGAAGGGTAGGAGAAAAAACAATTGCTGATAGAAATTTATAAACAAGCAATTTTTAGAACTATATTTAAAGTAAAATACGAATTTTAAAACTATTTGAATTGCAAAATTAATTTATAAAAGCACAGCTATCATACATTTCGGGCTTTGTTTATAAAATCTACTGCCCTTAATTTGACGTTCATTCCTTTTTTAAAAGTGGAAATAATGTTACAGTAAAATAGTATTACAATATATTATATAGATTTATTTGACATTGTTGGAGACTTTATGTTGCACATTTAAAATAAATACGACAAATATGATAACGAGTTGGACTTGTAAACAAACGTTTTCACTGTAAATAATTGATATTAATTGTATAAAGTATTTATTGAAAGTTTTATAATCACCACGTATATACAGGTTTACAAAGTTTCATACCTGCAAGGGGGTGCAGACTAGCTGCACCTATTGAGAGGATTTAGATGTCCCTCGCGGTACCCGAGTCTAACACACTACACTTACGACTGTAACACTTTACTCTCACACTTACATTTAGAGAGGCGATAATAGCCTCAATGTGCTTTTCGCCTCAAAATAAAAAACAAAGTTTCACTGCTCTAATTAGGCCGGAATTGAGTTTAATGTAAATTTGTACGCTTACTTATAAACAAAGACAAAATGAAGTTAAATAAAAGATTGTGAGATTAATGTTACAATAACATTAAATTTATACTGTTATTATTATTTTAAATGCACAATGTATTAATTTGAATCAGATTATAATTTATTTTGCATTAACATTTCAGGTACGTGTTACTGAATGAATACTTGGTTATTAAACGTTTGTGGCATCTTCACATATTCTAAGATAAGGTTAGTTATAAAAAATAATATTATAGTATTAGTTTTAGTTATTTACTTTTAAATAAAGGAAATGACCTTTAGTATATTTTCAAAATATATATTATTGGAATTAAAATATAAGTGATTTTCACTGGTCAGTAAAGTAAAGACTTTATTACCCACTGTGCAGTAAAGTATATATTTTGTAGTGAAAATATTTTTGTTAAAAAATTCAAATTGTGTTTTTACAATTGTGTTGAATTTTTGGATCATTTGCGTCTATGCTTAGTAAGAGATATTCACTGGCAATACTCACGCTTTACTCTAAAACTCAATGGAACGACGTAGCTCTATAATTAAGTTAAAAGTAAAAATTTTAAAATTTTTAGTAATTTAGTTGTTAGTAGTTAGTAATATATTCATAATTACAATTTAATGGTAGGCCTCTATTTAAAGTACACGTAAATTTATAAGAAT
Source organism: Callitettix versicolor (assembly GCA_022606455.1). Lineage (NCBI taxonomy): Eukaryota > Metazoa > Arthropoda > Insecta > Hemiptera > Cercopidae > Callitettix > Callitettix versicolor. The sequence goes on along the minus strand of CM040189.1, from coordinate 2,015,309 downwards.
GTTCGTATACAGCAAATAGTTTTGAAAACCAATTATAAAATTTTCAATTGTTGGACAGTAAATAACGACCCGCTACTTGTAACGTACATTAAACCGATCGAACAATGTTATTCTTAATTTTAAGATCTTCAAAAAAATGCAAGCAGACATCTTTTACATCGTTTCAGAACATTTTCGGCTTTTTACAACTTTTAATAAACGCCATCACTGTAAAACACACTGTCAGCAAAACGTACTGAACGTATGTTATTATTTGCATGAAACGCGAAATTAAATACCCTTCAAATAACATAAACCGGATAAGCTAGCGTCATTTGGCGAAGTACAAATTATTCCGTTTTATGTAAAACAATTTAAAAGTACTAATTCCCACGATTCCGTTCCAAGTTAAAAATGCTGACGTAGTAGCCTTTAAAATAAAATTTTAAGACTGGTATTAAAGTTTTATGTAAGATAATTTCAGAACTACCTCCCTTATTAATATATCAAGTGTAAAGTTTTAAGTAGATGCTCAAGTGAAATGCCCTAATCGTATAATAAAACGAAACGAAATGAAGAAAATAAGCTCACGCTGTGGGAAAGAGAAATCAGCTGGTTTTAGGCATTAAATGGCATGTTGTTAACTACAATGCTTGCTCGAAATCTGCGAATATTAATTGTTGCTTTAAATATTTTAATGTCTATACTATTTTGAGATTTTGGTGTTTATAGTTTATAATATGGTTTTAAATACATTGAATGACGACTATTTGTAACAAATGGTGAGTAAAATTGCAAGATAAAAATTAATAAATTTACGAACTTCTCAATTTAGGATCAACATTCATTTCGTGTACATGACTTGGCTTTAGTTATTACTAATGGTTTTAATGTGACACCAAAATGCAGAAATACAATATCGAATTTCCATTTCAAAACTTGCTAATAAGATCCACTTTGCGAAGCGTCACGCCCCATTTTAGGGATGATGCGACACTTTGATATCTTAAAAATCGTCGAGTCGAAGTAAGGCCGGGATTTGTAATATTAAATTATTTGCTTTTCAAAGGACACAGAAATGGAGGTAAAAGCAAGGCTAAGTAATGCCGGCACTTTGCTGGCGGATCAAGTGTATCTGTCGATGAAACGGATATAATGCTTCCTGGTACTTTGCCATTTAAATAACTCCTGACAATATACAATTTCCAAGAATTTTGTCTTTTTATTCCAAGAATTATTGCTTGGGAATTAAATATTCGAAAATGCATTAGTAATGGTCTGGTTTTATTAAACATTATTTCAATTATATTGGTAACTATATATATATATATATATATATATATATATATATATATATATATTATATATATATATATATATATATATATATATATATATATATATATATATATATATATATATAATATATATATATATATATATGTATATAGGTATAGTGCTTTTAACACACATGAACAATGTTTTATTTATCAAAATTCACTGAACATTTTTAAAATGAAGGTTATTTCAATTTAAAAATGAATTGATTTCACCATAACAACATCGCAATCATCATAAAACGAGCTTTAAGTTTTCTATTTCCGTTAAAAAATTATTGGAGTTCGGGATTAATGGCGATTCAGTCAAATTAGGCCCAAACGTTTATTTCAATAATACCTTATAAAATCATTTTTGCTTATTCAGTCACTGCTTATTCATTTATATGTCAAAAGCGAAATACGACGTTCCGAGAATATGGATCAACTCAGCTTCTCAAGTTCCTGGCTTAAAATTTAAACACACAACTAGAACACAAGCCTGGATACCGAGGCCTCTGTTAAAGTACTGAAGATCTATAAACAATCAGTGCGGATACCTGCGTGGTCAAAACAAAAATAGCCGCCTTGGTGGCCTAGTTGATAGCGTACTGGGCTTTCACCCCGAGGATCCGGGTTCGATTCCCGGCCAGGGCTTGGCATTTTCATACGCTATAAATCATCCCATCGTCTGCATTAGCCCAAGTGTGCACAATAGTCGGACGTTAAACACAAAAAAAATCAAAACAATTAAAACTAAGACTTTTTTTAGGTAAAACAATGCCACGATGATATTGCATGTTAACACTTATTACTAAAAAACTTATGAGACCTGATTAAAATAGAATCGAAAAAAGTGCATATATGAATACCATATGATCAACATGCTGCTGCAATAAAATAACACTGCAGATACATTACATTGATTGTAATCACTGGAAAAAATACATCAACAATATTACACTGCATTGTGTAAGCAATACGCTTATTCTGCAATGTAAGCAATAGCCTTAAGGGTTGGTTTACGTAAAGGATAATTACTAGTAGTTGAAAGAACAGTAGAATTCGTTATTTATATTCTTAATTAATATACAGAACCTTCTACGACAGCGCTAGTAAATTTTTCTGCCAATTTAAACGGTAACCGTAATATTTACGAAAAATTTGCTGAAGAACTTGATTGGCCATTCTGTGCTCTTTCTCCACGAAGGGGACAAAATTATGATAAGTTTGGCCGTTCAGCCGATATTAAAGGAAACTAGCAACTGCACTCTTGACGGTGAATCAGAGGCCGCCATCTTGAAACGGAAAAGAATGAGGACACTTTACGCGTACTATTTTCAGGCTTCGTATCAAATTTGAAAACAATCGCCAATGTGTTTGATTAAAATTGCGTATACTCGCCGTCGTTAAATCAGAGGCCGCCATCTTGAAACGGAAGTAAATAGGAAAGAAATGTTACACACAGTAATTTGGGAGTTGTATTAGATATTTTTGTACTAAATTTTAAAACAATAGGTCGCTGCGTTTTGGCCAAAACTGCTAACACTTGTTATCGTTTATCAAGATAAACAGAAATATATTGAAACAAATCTCACACATACGCCATTTGGTCTCTATACAAAGTATCTTCGTGTAAAATTTTATGACAATTGTTCAATTCGTTTGTGTAAAACTGCGTACACTCGTTATTTTAAATCAGACGCCGCCATCTTGAAACGGAAGTGAATGTGGAAATTCTTACTCGTGTCGTTTAGGATTTATACAAGGTAATTTCGTACCAAATTTTAAAACACACTTATAAACCAAATGCCGAACGGACGAGCTGAATCGGAGACCAAAATAAATAAATACACTTTCTATAAACTTCGTACCCTGACTTAATATTTGAAGCAGTTTTGCTGTTTTACTTGTTCCATAGTTTTAAAAGTTACACCTTTTGATAGGAAATTAAAAAGGCTACAAAAAGACTTTCTATATTTTGTGACTACAATTTACCATTATTGATTTATTTCGGTTTAAATATTTTAACACTTTTTTGGAAATACCCTGTACAATTTACAACTTACTCTGTCGGTGCATTATTGTTGCCTGTTCTCAGTCGTTTTATAATTTTCGGCTATTTTTAATTTATCCAATAGAGTTTTTATCTTTTCTTTATGTGTCCATTAATTCCTATGTTTAGAGGCCTTTTTGGCCCGCCTATGCATCGCCTATCTCATCACATTTTATACTTTAAATACAGTTTCTATTGTCTTGAACGGTTTTGTTTTGATATGTTGCTTAACAAGTGTTTGTTTGCACTAAAGCTTTATTAGAGAATAAACAATAATACTGACGTAAATATTCCACCATAAAAAAAATAATTTAATTTTGTATAAGTTCTTTTTTTCAAAAAAATACCTTTTAAAAGTGGTAACCTTTAGAATCGAAAAAATATTTGTTGAAGTGTGCATAAGTTAACATTTAAATTTTAAAATTCCATCGAAAGTTTAAGGAATAACCTAACGCTGGCTGAGTTAATTCCTTATTTTCAACCCTGGCTTTAATTTTAAAGTTTTAAATGCTTAAGATATGTATTTTATTTATTTAAATATAACTAAAAAAATATGAATGCAGATTTATATTGTTGATATAATTTGAAAGAAAGTGTAACATTATATATTTTTTGCAATTAGAAAATTCGCTTCCATCACGCCTACCAGACAGTCTCGTGACCTTGGACTGTAACGCAAACCTTTCTCCAGCACACGTGTTAAAGTCCTAAAGTGTTTATGTCCCAGTTTCCTAAAATACGAAATGGGCTAATTTAGACGAACGTATACTTTACAGCATTATATAATTGGCGCATTAAACTGTAACTTATTCAAGAAAACAACATAAAGTTAACTATCGTAAAACATGACCCCTTTTTTAATGTTTAATGAAAGATCAGAATCAACGTTTTAGAACCATCTAAAATTTTACTCACTTTTTTTAAAAAAAGTTTTTAATTAATGTAGCATGTTCCACAAGTATATAATGCATTATGGCTTTGTGTTGTTGTTTTTGTAAATAAAAAGAGTTCCGAAGAAAGAGTTTATTTGTACAGTGTGCTCGACAAGAACTCAAATATTTTTAACATAACTATTTTTAATAAATGAATAAATAATAGAAAACGGACAATTTTCTAAAACAAGTGATGTTATTACATTTCCAATAATAATAACATTTTGTTTATTTTCAAGTTTTTAATATCTAATGTCATTATTATAATGAGTAATTAAATCACATTATCATTTTAAAAATCCAAATTACATTAGAAATATGAAAATAAACTCTCAAATATTAAATTTAAATTTTAACGGGAATGGTAAAATACGTTTCTCAAAAAATAGAAAGAAAATTAAAATAAAAAATTTACAAACGATTTAAGAATGTAAAACTTACATAATTTTTATGATGAAAATATTGAACGAATTTAGTTGGGGAAACAAACTTGTAAAAGCTAAATCAAAATTGATTTGTGTGCCATATTTAAATGAATTGGAAAAAATGGATATTGAGAGTACTAATAAACATAGACGTACATTAATTACATAATAATAATAATAATAATGATAATGATAATGTTAATGAAAATGATAATGTAAGGAATACGATAACGATAACGACAATGACAACAAAAACGACAATGACAATTACAACAACAAAAATAACAATGCCAACAGCAATAACTACAATGACATTGACAAAGACAACGACAAAAAAACTACAATGACAACAGCGATAATGACAACGATAATGATCACGACAATGGCAACGATAATGACAAAGACAACGACAACGACATTGACAATGACAAAAAGATCGACAACGACAACAACGATAACGACAACGACAACGAAAACTACAACAACGATAACGACAACGACAACAAAAATAACTACAACGACTATGAAAATAAAGCCGACAATGACAACACCGATAATGACGAAGACAACGACATCGAAAACTACAACAACGATAACGACAACGACAACAAAAATAACCACAACGACAATGACAACAAAACCGACAATGACAACACCGATATTGACGAAGACAACGACAACGAAAACTACAACAACGTTAACGACAACGACAACGACAACAAAAAAGTAACTACAACGATAACGACAATGACAAATACAACAACAACAAAACCGACAATGACAACAGCAATAATGACGAAGACAACGACAACGATATTGACAACATATACATTTAATTTGTAGCAATAAAATGTAACATCATAATTGCAGCATTTGTAAATTATAACAATAATAACATAAGTAACCTTCTTATTATATATATATATATATATATATATATATATATATATATTCTTACAGTTTATTTGACACTATTTTACAAATAGTCGTGATTCAATGTATTTAAAACCATATTATAAACACCAAAATCTCAAAATAGTATAAACATTAAAATAATTAATGCAACAATTAATATTCGCAGATTTCGAGCAAGCATTGCAGTTAACAACATGACATTTAATGCCTAAAACCAGCTGATTTCTCTTTCCCACCGCGTGAGCTTATTTTCTTCATTTCGTTTCGTTTTATTATACGATTAGGGCATTTCACTTGAGCATCTACTTAAAACTTTACACTTGATATATTAATAAGGGAGGTAGTTCTGAAATTATCTTACATAAAACTTTAATACCAGTCTTAAAATTTTATTTTAAAGGCACTACGTAAGCATTTTTAACTTGGAACGGAATCGTGGAAATTAGTACTTTTAAATTGTTTTACATAAAACGGAATAATTTGTACTTCGCTAACAGGCGGCCCTAATGACGCTACCTTATCCGGTTTATGTTATTTGAAGGGTATTTAATTTCGCGTTTCATGCAAATAATAACATACGTTCGGTAAGTTTTGCTGACAGAGTGTTTTACACTGATGGCGTTTATTAAAAGTTGTAAAAAGCTCTGCAAGATGTCTGCTTGCATTTTTTGAAGGTTTATGATCATTGCTTAGCAACTGCCTCTCTCCAACTAAGTCTTGGTCTTCCTCTTTTTTATGACCATGTGGTTTCCATTTTAGAATATGTTTTGGAAGCTGATTTTCTTCCACTGTTTAAACATTACCGTTGAACCATCGAAGTTGTTTTTGTTGTCGTCTACAATAGTGTGCTTTACATCCGTCATTTCACGGATTCTTACATTTTTCCAGTTTGGATTGACCTGCGAATCTTGGTAGCTTCAAGATCTCTCTCTCTCTCTCTCTCTCTCTCTCTCTCTCTCTCTATATATATATATATATATATATATATATATATATATATATATATATATATATATATTCTCTATATTCTTTATATATTCTTCTTCTTTTCTGCTAGAATTATTATCACTGTATTCATTATAATGACATTTTTCTAGTTTTTGTTTCAGTGATCATACGTCACTTCTATATGGATTATACTTTTTTACATTTGTGTTATATATTCTATGTTTATTTATTTTTGATATAAGTTGATCCCACATGAAGCTGTTCAGTATCATTATTGTTCTTCTTCCCAAGGTCGCTATGTTTAAGAGCCTATCGTTAGTAGTTGCCATTCCCGAATACTTTAAGTAGTACACCTCTTGATTTTTGTGTTGTGTTCCAATATACGATTCGTACTCTGTGCTCTAACGCATATTTACTCCGTTTTGTTTAGGTTTACCTAAACTACCCAAATATCATATTCCTCTATTAAATTCCTACTCATGTATTCTAGATCCACCCTGCGCTGAACTACTGGGTAATCTGCACAGCAGAGGGTGTATAAAGTGTCGTTTAATGGTGCACCCATTCTTTCACTCTTGCGTTTCCAGTTGTGCAGTGCTTTTCCCATTTAGATTTTAAACAATGTTGGGGACAAAGAACATCCGCCCCTATCAAGTAGGTTTAGTAGCATAATGCATTAATTTACATTAATGTATTGCTTGTTATTATTTAAAATAGGCAATGCTAAAAGTCGAGACATTTCGATTTGAAGCGACATAAAAGTGATCTAACCTCGTTGTTTGTTAAACAATTTTTGTTTTTAATTTGCTTATAGATTAAACGTTGAATTGATAGATTCTTCAAAATTGTAGTCCAACATGTGTAACGAAAATCGTATTCATAAATATAGAAATCAAAGTTATTCTAACAATTTCGACTTCTGATTTAATCAAAAGTTAGAATGCCAACAGTTTATTTAGCCTACTTGGTATTAGAGAGTTACTAAGTAATATACAGACTTGTATTATTACTAAACATTTCCGATTATGTACGGACTAAGAGTTCCTAAAACATGGCCACCATTAGGTCAGAGTTAATTTAAAAGCCAAATAAGTACAATGGGACAACCTTTAAACTAACTGTTGTACAAAGTTTATCTATAAACTATTCGCGTTACTAAAGCTAACTTCTCTAAAGTAAACTATTTCTAACACAGATAACACTATTTTATAGGTACGGCTATCTTTGGTTAATTTCCTCTTAGTTTCTGTTCCTTCTCTTTATTATTTAAGATAACGGAAGTGAGGTTACTATAAGGCTCTTTGAGGAAAGTTTACTTTAAAACACAGAACAATTTACTAACTACACCCTGAGAAACAATATGTATTTATTTCTTTGCTTTGAAAAATATTTCAGTTACACGTTAAACAATAGGTACTTCTTGTTTGAGTGAATATTATTTCAGTTACAAGTTAAACAATAGGTACTTATTACTTTGCTTTGAATAATAATACAGTTACAAGTTAAACAATAGGTACTTATTATTTGATTGAATAATATTTCAGTTACAAGTTAAACAATAGGTACTTATTATTTGATTGAAAAATATTTCAGTTACACGTTAAACAATAGGTACTTCTTGTTTGAGTGAATATTATTTCAGTTACAAGTTAAACAATAGGTACTTATTACTTTGCTTTGAATAATAATACAGTTACAAGTTAAACAATAGGTACTTATTATTTGATTGAATAATATTTCAGTTACAAGTTAAACAATAGGTACTTATTATTTGATTGAAAAATATTGTTACATTTAAACAATAGGTATTTATTATTTGGTGGAATAATAAATCAGTACAAGTTAAACAATAGGTACTTATTATTTGATTGAATAATATTTTAGTTACAAGTTAAACAATTGGTACTTATTATTTGATTGAAAAATATTTCAGTTACACGTTAAACAATAGGTACTTCTTGTTTGAGTGAATATTATTTCAGTTACAAGTTAAACAATAGGTACTTATTATTTGATTGAATAATATTTCAGTTACAAGTTAAACAATAGGTACTTATTATTTGATTGAAAAATATTTCAGTTACACGTTAAACAATAGGTACTTCTTGTTTGAGTGAATATTATTTCAGTTACAAGTTAAACAATAGGTACTTATTATTTGATTGAATAATATTTCAGTTACAAGTTAAACAATAGGTACTTATTACTTTGCTTTGAATAATAATGCAGTTATAAGTTAAACAATAGGTACTTATTATTTGATTGAATAATATTTCAGTTACAAGTTAAACAATAGTTACTTCTTGTTTGAGTGAATATTATTTCAGTTACAAGTTAAACAATAGGTACTTATTATTTGATTGAATAATATTTCAGTTATAAGTTAAACAATAGGTACTTATTACTTTGCTTTGAATAATAATGCAGTTATAAGTTAAACAATAGGTACTTATTATTTGATTGAATAATATTTCAGTTACAAGTTAAACAATAATTACTTATTAATTTGCTTTGAATAATAAAGCAGTTACAAATTAAACAATAAGTACTTATTACTTTGCTTTGCATAATAAAGCAGTTAAACAATAAGTACTTATTATAATATTTCAGTTACAAGTTATTCAATTATAGCGTTACGCAACTACCTCGCTGACGTTTTCGAAGACAATTTCCTACAATAAAATTTGTTTTACATTTTTTATCGCCACTTTGTCTACTGATAATATTAAATTAATTAAATTCACTTACCTTCTCAATAGATAAATCACTACATAGTATTGTGATTAAAAGTGATTGTAAATAATAACCTTTTAATCTTACACAATTTTAAATATGATTTCACCATCATAATCAGCGTTTTAAACTTCATAATTACATAAAAGTATCAAAACGAACCTCGAATTTCGTCAAATTAAACTCCTTAGTTTCACATTCGTAGAAATTTTAAAAGTTTAATTTATGCATATTGGAGCTGACTTCTATATCCAAGATTTGGGGCTCACCATAATAGTCTTACACAATAGCTCATTTCACAGAAAGGAAATAACACATTTAAGTAATTGTTGTTATGGATGCATTATTTCAATGAGTGTCGAGCTTAAAGACATTGGAATACATCTTAGAACTAAAAAATAGTCTATTTAGGAAGTAATTTGGCCGCGTCTTTAGGAAAACAAAATAAAAAGCTTGGTTTTCTTGACCTCTGACTTGGATTACTGGAAAAAAGATACTTTTTATCTGTCTGTCTCTGTCCTCTCTCTCCCCCCATCTCTCTCTCTCTCTCTCTCTCTCTCTATATATATATATATATATATATATATATATATATATATATATATATATATATATATATTCTTTTATTCTTTTATATTCTTTTTATATTCTTTTATATTCTTCTTTTCTGCTAGGATTATTATCATTGTGTTCAGTATAATGACCTGCCTTCCCTACCTTCGTCAATTCTACTTTCGTTGACGCGTTTCGGAGAACCTCCATCGTCAAAAACGATGAGTTGAGTATATCTATACTCAACTGAGTATAGTACTGAGTATAGATATAGTTTTTGAAGATGGAGGTTCTTCGAAACGCGTCAACGAAAGTAGAATTGACGAAGCTAGGGAAGGCAAGTCATTATACTGAACACAGTGATATATATATATATATATATATATATATATATATATATATATATATATATATATATTTCTTTGTGTAAAATAGGGTTTTTAAAATGAGCTCTATCGATCGTATTGTAAAATTTGCGTTACAGCCATGCTTGATACAGTGATGTCTGTTATATCTATCAATTCAATCAGTATAACAAATTTAAACCAAAATAATCAGTCAGTTAAAAACGAAAAATAAATCCTGACCATCGTACATTTTGAACCATAAATGTCTTTATTTTTAAATTTGGTGTTTCATATGCTCCTTTATATATAACGAAGATCTTACAAAAAACTTGATGTTATGCCAAATTTCACATTTTCTTCTGAAGTAAAGGACCGGACTGTTAGTGAATAAAATAACTTCACTCGAAAAAGTTTGAATAATGTTTACAGTCATTCCGTATGATTTCAGTTTTCAGCTCGGGTCTTAAAATTATATATACGAATCGCGGTATTTTGAATGCCTGTGGCATTACTGTACACTAAGACTTCACTTGATTAAGCCATGTCTTCAAAGCTGCCCTGCACCCAGTACAGTGCAAAGGGCACACTGCGTTAATACCAGTGATTACGGGGAGTCGATGCGCACAGATAGGATTTGTCAAAGCACAGGTCGTTACGAGGCTTAAATATAGAACTTGGTATTAATTCTACGTAATATGTTTCTGGTAAGTAATTTGCTCTGCGATACCTTTTCACTTCAGACATCCGTTCACATTTTTATATTAACGTTTATAAATTTTGAAAAATAGTCAATAAAATTACCTTTCGTATTTATTAGTTTGTTAAATACTTTCTTTAAAAAATCTAAACCATTTTATTTGTACGTAAATTACTCTATATCAACAGCAATAAACAAACACACAACGCATATTATTTTTTAATTATTTCTTAATGTACAGCGTATTTTTTCTACGTTTATATAATAGTTGCTATTGTGTTTTTCTTTTATCAAAAACTGTTGCAATACTGATAACATAGTTCAGTATCTGACACATGATACAGGATACAGGATACAGTTTTGTTATATATTCTATGTTTATTTATTTTTGATATAAGTTGATCCCACATGAAGCTGTTCAGTATCCTTATTGTTCTTCTTCCCAAGGTAGCTATGTTTAAGAGCCTATCGTTAGTAGTTGTCATTCCCGAATACTTTAAGTTGTACACCTCTTGATTTTTGTGTTGTGTTCCAATAGACGATTCCCACTCTGCCCTCCTATTGATACTATATTTATCACCGTTTTTGCAGGAAAACGGTCTTAAATAAAACGGCTGATTGATACGTCTTAAGGATCAAACCACATCCTACCAAATTGTACTAAAAAAATTGATCCTGATTATCAGAATTATTACTAACCAAACGAAAACAAACAGGATAAAATATGTGTTCACAAAATAAAGTTTACAAAATTGTAAAAACCTTAAAGTCTAATTAATTTTTAAAAAAATAACAAATTCCATAAATTTTATCAGTTATAGTGAAGATCTTGTCAATATAGTTTAGGTAAATGTAACATATTTAAAAAAAATACAAGTTAATATTTTATAATTACTTTAATTTTAAAAAGAGTACTAACAAAATTAAAAGTTTATTACAATTATTAAATTATTATTAGGCCTAATTAGGAAAACAAATAGAGTTCACGAATAGGTTTTAAAGTCGAAAATCTTGTAAGTGCTTTCCACCAGAAAATTTAATTGTATTTTTATTTTAAAATTATTTAATTTTTTGGTAGCACTAACATACATTATTTATTAAAATTACATTATTTTAGTTACTTGTTGATGTTACGCATGCAACAATCTTCATGATATAATATAAAAATTTCTGTAATAATTCGTGTACTTTTTTTAGTGAGACATTATGTATTGCAACACTAACAGTTATTGGAAACAAAGTTCAGTGTGACTTTATTCGACCAGTTACTATTTTGTTTGTCGTACAAGTTTCTATCACGAGAGTTTTAACTTGAAACATCGAAGTTAACGTGAAAGGAATCCAAGTAAACTGTAATTAGTGACGCCATTTTCTTGTATGGTTATGGCGAAACTTAATAATGCCGCCTGCATTACTAGTACTGTTAACGTACTCAGGTGTCTGTGAAAAACAAACATACATTCCTGCAATTTTCAAACAAAACAAATATAAAATGTAGATTACATTACAGCTTCAGAATTAAATTGTAAAAAAAACATTTTAAACTTCGATATACCGTATAATCCTATAAACATAAAAACGTAAAGCACAATATGCGACGGTACCACGTTTGTTACGGTCCTTAGGTATTTGTGAAGAACATACATTCTTTAAAATAAATCTAAAATCTATTTATATTATCGTATTGAAATTAAATTTTCCAATAATATTTTAAAAAAAAATTATTCTGTAAAAATATAAGGTTCTATTTGCAACGGAAAAAACTTTTATAGTATAGAGATGCTTGGATGAGAGTAATCTTTACTGAAACAGCTGATTTAACACCACAGCTGTTCATTATACTGTATTTATGTATAATTGCGGTGTTACCATTAATGTATGTATAAAGCATTACGAAATACACTTGAATTGATAATATCAAAATATTTTTATTTTATTACGAGAAATGGAAACAACTGAAGTGATTATTGAAAATAATTTTGTTATAATTAACAACACAATTAATTGTTCGGTAGTTACAATATAATTTTAGACAGCTTTATTAGGTAAATAATTACTAAACACTACAAATACACTATATTCGCGGCACACATCTGTTTCGTTCACGTGATAAAAGGGAATTTCTCAAATATTTTTATTTATGTTATCATTTTTGAAATATTGATTTCACCATTACATTCATAATTCAAATCCGCATTTATTATTATTTTAACCTTTAAAATTATATTGAAAATTTTAAAATGAACCCTGGCCGCCGTCAAAACATTTATTTATTTTATTAGGTTTGAAAATTCAAAATGCCTGTTTATACAGTTTGAAACGCTGGTTACCATAATTAAATCAGATTTTTGAAAAAATATTTAGGGCAAACAAATAAAAATGTAAATTTTGAAAAAAAATTGGAAGGACCGCCATTTTGAAATTGTTGAACAAAACTTATCCAATTCATTACGGAAATCGATTCTGTGCTGCGTTGGAGTCAAATTGGACTAAAGTTGTGAACATGAAGTGTACAAGGATGCACTTTAAATAAGGTAGGCTACTAACTGACCAAGCGAAGCGAGATATGTTTCACACGACCGTTTGGCATTGGGCGTGTGTGTTTGTTTGATGTTTGTTATAAAGTTTTGCCCAAACGCAAGGACCGATAGTTTTGAAATTCGGCACGAAGATTCTAAAGTCTAAAGAAGTATGTGTAACACTTTTTCCCCACCCACTTCTGTTCCAAAATACCTGTCTGTGATTTACAGTCACGAATGGACGCAGTTTTAACCAAACGCATTGAATGATTGTGTTGAAATTAATAAGAAAGTACCTTGTGTAAAACCCAATGACGTATGTGTAAGATTTCCCCTTTACTTTTTTAAAGATGGCAACTTCTGTTAGCCGCCTCGGTGGCCTAGTGGATATCGTACTAGGCTTTCACCCCGAGGATCCGGGTTCGATTCCAGGCCAGGGCTTGGCATTTTCGTACGCTAGAAATCATCCCATCATCTGCATTAGCCCAAGTGTGCACAATAGTCAGACGTTAAAAAAAAAAAAAAAAAAAAAAAAATTAAAGATGGCAGTCTCTGATTTAACGTTGAAGTTTTACGCAGTTTTGGCCAAACGCGTTGACCGATTGTTTTGAAATTTGGTACGCAGGTAACTTGTACAATGCCCAAATGATATATGTGTAAGATTTTTCCCCACTTCTGTTTCAAGCCAGATTTGGCTAAGCGAATTAACCGACCATTTTGAAACTTGGCCAGTATAAAGCCAGTAAGATGTATGTGTAAGATATTGTCCTATTTGTTTCTGTTTCAAGATGGCAAGCTGCGATTCAACGTTGAGAGTGTAGTTGCTAGTTGTTTCCTGAAATACTGGCTGAACGGCAAGACGTATTATAATTTTGATTGCTTCGTAGAGAAGAGCATAATTTTCAGTATAGTTGGTCAGTAACATTATTCATAAATATTACGGTTAGCGGTTAAATTGGCGGAAAAAGTTACGAGCGCTGTTGGGGAGAGCACTGTATGTTAATTAAAACTATACTGCATCATCTAGTGTTCCTTGAACTACTAATATATGTACTATATATGTGTATGTATATACTATATGTGAGAAATTAATCAACCCATCAACAAGTAATGTACAGGTCTGGGTCGGTGTTCATTAGTACTGCATGGGACTATTACCAGGACTTCTGCTCCAATAGCTCATGCGAATTCGCTAATAAATATTTTCAGATGAAAAATTTTAATTTCGAGCCCGGAAAGAGGACGGAGACCGTTGGTTGGCGGTGAAAGGCAGCAGTGGCAGTGGCTTACAATAGCCGCCTCGGTGACCTAGTGGATAGCGTACTAGGCTTTCACCCCGAGGACCCGGGTTCGATTCCCGGCGAGGGCTTGGCACTTTCTTCATACGCTATAAATCATCCCATCGTCTGCATTAGCCCAAGTGTGCACAACAGTCAGACGTTAAACACAAAAAAAAAATCCATTTATGAATATAATTACACAGTAAAAACATTGGTGACACTACATCTCAACCTCCAGCAGGTATAACAATAGTGACTTTAAGAGATATTTCTTTCGTCTAGACATTTGTGACCTGTAATTCGTTTTACCGAATAAATGCAAACAAACCAGAAGGAATTTATTTATTTGCAGGCTAACAAAAATGCCGACCATTCTAAAATTTAGAAATATATTTTTATGTTAATTATTTCGAAAATCTGTACTCTATGATATCGTTATTACCTCGATACATTATCAATTTAAATTGTACAATTTTACTGAACATTAGGAAGTGATCTAACAAGGTTAAATTTCATTTTTTAAATTTTAATGAAATTTGGAAATTCAGAAAGCTAATTTATGCAAATTTGATGCTAATTAAAGTAATAAAATCTGATTTTTTACACGGTT